>JARHVA010003238.1:1145000-1177500 GCA_037957365.1 Torreya grandis
TGCAATGTTATGGGCACAAATATGGAAATTGGCAGGTGTCAACTAGTATAGGGATGGACATGATGATAGTCATTAGGTATTAAATTTATAGTGGAGAGGCTTTAATGCATGGCCATATCAATTTGAATACATACATATAATCAACTAAGTGTCATTAACTAAATTTTTAATCTCCCATTTTTTGATCTTCATAATAATTTTATGATTCACATTAGCATAACCGTGTTTACATTGAATTGAAATATGATTTATGAAATAAAATAGTTCATAAAAATAAATTAAAAAAATATTATACTTAAATATTAATGCAAATATTCTACTTAAAAATTAATGAAAATTTACTCCATCTACTCTTCCCTTCAAAAATAGTGAATATGCAAAGTTATGGGAAAAAATATGCAAAGTGGTAGGTGTGAACTACTATAGCGATGGACACTTTTGATGTTAGTCATTGGGTACTAAACTTAGAGTGGTGAGGTTTTAATGTTTGGTCATATCCATTTGAATACATACATATCATCAACTAAGTGCTATTAACTAAAGTTTTAATCTCCCTTTTTTGGATCTTAATAATAATTTTATGATTCACATTGGCATAACCTTGTTTACATTGAATTGAAATATGACTTATGAAATAAAATAATTCACAAAATAGATGAAAAAACATATTATATTAATTGCATTCATGGAAATAATTCTTCTTACAATATTATTCATGTATAACAAAATAAAATAGACTCCAAAAATATAAAAATTATCCCGAAACTAATACCAAAGATTTGTAAAAATTAATACAAAAAGTAAAATCATAAGACATTTTGGATCATGGCCTTAGTGAGGTTAATAAATCTCACATGTAAATAAATTATTATTATTGATGGAAAAATTAACAATTAATAACCATATACCTATTAAATCACATACAATTATAACTTACAAACTTATAGTAATGAAAAAATGTTGAAATATGCAATTCATAATAATTATCACTTGAATGTGTGTTGTGTTTAATGGAAGGGTATATGTGGTATGTTGATGTAATGAAGGTTTTACATTACTACCAAGATCATTTAATTTCATCCTATACTAATGGACATTATTTAAAAACTTCTTTATTATATGGTGACTTTGATTTCTCCTTCTAGTTAACAAGAAAATGTTCTCCCTGGTGCATTAAACAAGCCCAAAAGATAATTGAATGCTTATAGTTATGTTACCTAAACCATGACACATCAAAACTTAAATTTAACATTGATGGATAACATAACATGTATACATCTTAATTATATTATTTTCATGGTGTGACATGTTAGTACAAAGCTAGGTTATGATTACCATGCAAGGGGTCACTATATAATTATTTTTGAGGTCAAAACAAGAGATGATAATGAAATCCCCCCACAAATTTGGAGCATAAAAAGTAGGACATTGAAAATTTAATTAATAGAGCTCAGCCCATGCTATGTATGCATTCCCAACAAAGATGTTTGTGCATAATTCCACTTTATTATCAAATGGAGTAGTGAGATTGATAAACACTCCATAAGAATAGGATATTTTTATAAATGCAACTCATAAAAATAAATAAAATGTTTATTTTTGTGAATTACATTCATGAAATTGATTTTTGTATTGTTAATTGATAAGAGAGACTTAGATCATGTTGCATTATTCCATGAGTTTACTAATATGGCATGAAATATATAAACCATTTTGTATTGTTAATTGATAAGAGAGACTTAGATCATGTTGCATTATTCCATGAGTTTACTAATATGGCATGAAATATATAAACCATCATCTTTGTATAGTTATAGATAATTTAGGTTTGAAATCATGGAGCCTTGTTATCATTGAATTACCTTCAAACAATGACAATAACATCCAAATCTTTCACTTCATATCAGGATAATACTAGAAAATGTCTAACCTTAAGAGATAAATTAATAGAAGACAACTACGTAATATTCTTAAAACTATGGGAAAATGTTAGGAACCCATGTCCTCTATTTATCTTTGAATTATTAGTGTAGTATTTTATATGGATGCATATTCTTTGTAAGTCATCCCTAGAGCATGCTTGTATTATCTCACATGCATGGGAAGAAATAGTTGTTAGAATAGAATTATTATCCAAGTGTTCAGGCATAATGAAGGCATCCATGAATTGTATTGAATTGATCTTGCTCAAAGGAGGTTTCCTCCTTGAAAAGGCTAATGATTCTATAATTTAGCCATTATAATTCAGTTATACTTATTTGAGTTTATATATCACTAATTTTCATATTTTATTTCATGTATTTGTAATTATCTTTTAACTTATTCATGAAGGAACCTTGTATTTAGTGAATTTGAAATTATCTACTAATTTGTTGAGGGAAGATATTCTCATTTGGTATCAGATCACTTTCTAAGGAATTTGTTTTCTAATAACCACCATATGCTCTCACCTTGTTGTAATAAGACCCTAGTGATCATAAAGTGGTAACATATCCTTTTCCAACCCTATGGTGCCATATTCCAAATCTATAATTTCTTATTGGCAAGAGGACATAATCACTAGGAGTATTAACAGTTTTTCTAATTGGCTACATTGTGGTTTTTCTACTTTAAATCATATCACCTATTTTTGATTAGGGTAAAAACCTATCCGCATAACTATGGGAAGTGTTTGGGTGTAAGCCCTCAAATTTGTTATAAGGAGTACCATATAAAAAATTAAGTAGAGAGACCACTAAGAAGACCTGCCAGTGAAAATGACAACATCTCCATCCTGATTGACTAGTTCCCACCCATGAGGAAAACCAAGAGTTGTTATTTAGGGGTAATTCCATGGCTAGAATTTTTTTCGATATAGTACTCATTTAAATAACATTGGTGGCCATAGCTATTTTTAAAAACCTTTAGGATTTCATTCAAACTTGGGTCCCATATCCATCCTATTAATTTTAGAATACTATTAGCAGAGTATCATAAGATTATCAGGGGACTTGTTCCCAGACATTTGATAGAAACTAGTCAAAAAAATATTCCATATCTCTCCATATTTAGCCTTGTTGCTTCTAAATTTTTTTAGGATACTTGAAATTCGATTCTACATGTTTTAATCCTTTAGGTCTCATATCTTATTTCCACTTCTAATTCTTGTAAATATTTTCCCTTTTTTTGGGTTTTGCCATAACCTCTTCATTTTTTGTTAGTTTGCCTCAAAAAAATTCCATAGTGTTCATCACCCTTTTATACTCCTTCACTCTTTCATAATTTTTTTATTGTTTTCATTTTGCTTCTAAAATTGCCCTTGCCTTCATCAATCATACTCAAACTATGCAAAAAAACTAGTAAAAGTACCTTTACCCCTTTCAATTTCATCCTAATCAAAAAATTCCATTATTAAACACATCTTAATTATAGTTTTCCTATCCATTACAAATATATATATATATATACACACACACACACACATACATATATATATACACATATATAATATGTATATATATATATATATACATATATATATGTATATATATATGTGTGTGTGTGTGTATATATATATGTATATGTATACACACACACACACACACACACACACACACACACATATATGTATGTATGTATGTATATATATATGTGTGTGTGTGTGTGTGTGTGTGTGTGTGTGTGTGTGTGTGTGTGTGTGTGTGTGTGTGTGTGTGTGTGTGTGTGTATGTATGTATATATATATATATATATATATATATATATATATATATATATATATATATATATATATATATATATATATATGTATATACATATATATATATGTATACACACACACACACACACACACACACACACACATATATATATATGTATATATATGTATATACATATATATATTTATATATATAACAAGTTATTTTAGTCACTCCTTTAAGTTACCATGTGTCTAAAATTGGCCTTTAATTCATATATGTATAGAAAAATCAACTTTGGTATATGTTCCAATGTGTAATTTTGTTTTTTAGTGACCATTGGAAGGCCCCAAAGTAGTTATAGTAGTTAAAGTTGATATAAAACTTGTATGTTTTTATTTGGATTAAGTTATGGAGGAATATTTCAAATAGAAATTTTTTAATAAATAAGAAATCAATGAAATAATATTTACTCATTTTTTAAAATATATTCAATGGCAGAACCTATTTATTTATATATAAGCATTAAGTGATTGTATAACTCAAAATAATGGTGAAGGAATCAATGGAGACAACTATTTGAATATAATCATGTTTTTGGTAAGTATATCATACTGATTAAGTTAGTGACCTAGGCCTTCAAGGTTGTAATTTCTTCCTCCATGATCTTGGTCCCTTCGTGGGTGACTAAAATAACCTATTATATATAATATATATAATAGGTTATGGTAGTCACCTGTGCAGGCACCAAAATCATGAGGAAGAAATTACAACCTTGAATTCCTAGGTCACTATCTTAATCGATATGATGCATGGATTGAATCAACAGAATGTTCTTTTGCTTAGCAAATTATAAGACTTCTTTGGAGATTACTTTTTCTTCCATCCACACAACACATGGACCCAAACTACACTTTTCAAGGTTCAATGGTATAGATCATGTAGGATGGATTTTTTTCATAGAGCAATACTTCAACTTTCATAATACTTATCCCATCAACAAAGTCCCAATTACTTCCTTTCACTTGGAACAAGAGGCACTCCAATGGCACCATAGGTATATCAAATCAAATGATGAACCTAATTGGATGAATTTTGCATCCCTACTTTTGGGTAGGTTTGGTTCCTCAAAATTTGAGGATTTTATAGGATCCCTCACCAAATCTATTAGATAGTCACCATTCATGATTATCAAACTAAATTTGAGAAACTAGATAATCATAGTGAAGGGTTATCAGATGACTACTTCAAAAGTTATTTTATTAATGGCCTTAAATAAGCCATCTACTCCAAGGTCAAAATGTTCCAACCTCATACCATGATGGTAGCCTTGGGTCTCATAAATCTCACTAAAGATAAAATTACCTCCCAACATTGCACTTATAATTGGGCACCATCTAAGCCCTCTTTCCATCATCCCAACACTAGGACAACCCACATAAAATGGCTCATAAGTATTGAAATGCATGCATATCATGAAAAATGGATTTATTACAATTGTGATGATAAATGGGTTCTAGGGCACAAATGCATATATCAAAATTTATACTTGATGGATGTCAATTCTCCACTAGATATTGAAAATTATGAGGATACCACTGAGGAGATTGCATAGGATGTTGATGATTCTATGCACTAAAATTCTCCTCCTAAAATATCCATGCATGCTTTAGTAGGATTCGCTGCCCCCCCCCCCCCAAATAATACATATCTAAGGTTATTTTAAGAAGCATCTTCTCACCATATTTGTTGACTTTGGAAACACTCACAACTTGATCAACCCTCAGATAGCTAAGTAAGTAGATTATTTTATCCACCTTTATTCTAGTTTTTAAGTCATGATTGCCAATGGAGGCACATTACCTTACAAGGGAAAGTGTCATAATGTTCTTTTTTCATTGGGTGACTATAACCTTCAAGCTAACATGTTTGCTTTATCTTTAGGTACATGTGATGTTATTCTCAGTACCCAATGGTTACTAACCCTTGGACCCATCCTTTGGGATTTTTTAAAGATATGGATGTATTTTTTAGATAATACACACACACACACACACACACACACACACACACACACACACACACACACACACACACACACACACACACACACACACACACACACACACACACACACACACACACACACACACACAAAAACACAAACACACATACCTTGTAAGGCCTTCTTCTTGGCTCCACTAGTATTTTCATCTCTCACTACATGGAGAAAATTATAAAATGGGGATCCCATAATGTAATTACCCAACTCTTCTCTCTTCATAGTATTTCACCACTAGACTCTCACTTGCCTTCTAACTTACACAACCTTTTATTCAAACATGCCATAGTTTTTTAGGAACCCTTAGGATTACCACCTAACCAATCTTAGAACCATGACATCCCACTACTTCCTAGCAATGTACCTCCTATTATTTATCCCTAATTTTACTCATTTCATTAAAATATTGAGATTGAAAAGATCATCCATGATCTCCTATAGGCTAGGGTCATTTAGCCCAATAGTAGTCTATATTCTTTACCAATCCTACTTCTTCATAAGAAGGATGGCTCTTGATGCCTTTGTATTGATTATTAAGATTTGAACAAACTAACCATCATGGATAAGTTTCCCATTCCCATCATCTATGAGCTTCTTGATGACTTCCATGATCTACATTTTTTTATCCAAATTGGACATATGCTCTAGGTATCACCAAATTCATCATCATGATGTCAAAACTCCCAAGACAACCTTTCACACACATTATGGTCACTATGATTTCCTTATCATGCCATTTGGTCTTAATAATTCCCCCTCTACCTTGTAAAATTTTATGAATCAAGTGTTCATTCCCTTCTTGTGGAAGTTTATCCTATTCTTCTTTGATGACATTCTCATCTATATTCCTACATGAGAGGATCACCTCTACCACCTCGACACCACTTTGGGAATTCTTGATGTCAACCACATATGTGCCAAACATTCAAAGTGATCTTTTTTCAAAAATTAGGTTGAATTTCTAGGACATATTATCATATTCGATGGTGTTTGTATCAACCCTACCAAAATGGTAACTATGACAAATTGGCCACAACCCAAAACCCTCAAAAGCTTGTATGGATTTACTGGTCTAATAGGGTAATAACATAAATTTATCAAGGATTATGGCACAATTTCATCTCCACTGATAGTTATGCTCAATAAAGATGCATTTGTATGGATGCCCATATCTACCCAAACATTTGCCAACCTTAAACATTCTATGTGCACCACACTAGTCTTGGCCATACCTAATTTCTCCAAACCATTTATGCTTGAGTGTGATGTATGTGGAATAGGTATTAGTGTTGTACTTATGTAATAAGGCTTCCCTATCACATTCACTAACAAGGACCTCACTAGATGAAATTTGGTATGTTTCACATATGAAAAATAGGTGATGGTTATCCTCCATCTAATTCATAAATGGTATCCATATTTAATTGATCAACACTTCTACATCAAAACTAACCATCAAAACCTCAAATGTTTTTTATAATAGTGGGTATGTTCCCCATATTAACATAAATGGGTTTCTAAACTCATGGGATATGATTATGAAATTACCTATAAAAAATTTAATTAAATTTGGTTTACGATGCTCTCTCTCACCAGTGTAAACACCCATTACACCTTTCTGCAATCTCTTTTCACATTTCCACCTAGCTACATGATCTTTGAAATGAGTGGAAGAATGATATCCCAACCTAATAACTCATTCTTCAACTATTTATTGATCCATTTACTAAACCTCACTATACTTGCTATGGCCACACATTGTGATATAAATATCACCTTTTGTTAATGATAGGCTCCAAGTTCAAAAACTCAATTTTATAATAGTTGCATACTTCCCATTCCACTAGTCATTTAGGGTTTTGGAAAACATATGAGCATTTTTATTGTAATTTATCTGGGTTAGGCCTCAAGCATGATATCAAAACATTTGTTATTGAATGTGATACTTGTATTTGCATAAAAGACAAAATAGTTACCCCACCTAGTCTACTGCAACCAATTATAATTCCCACATAAATTTGGATTGATATTTACATAGATTTTATTGAAGGCCTCCCCAAATTTGGTGATAAATCAGTGATTCTCATCATAGTGGATTTCCTTTCCAAATATGCTCATTTTTGCACTTTGGTCCATCCCCACACTACTTCCACCATTACTCAAACATTTATATATCACATATTCTGACTCCAAGGTATTATTACCTCTATTGTATTTTATCATTATTATACCTTCACAATCCATTTTTAACAATAACTCTTCAAGTATCTTGGTACAAAACTAAAAATGAGTTTGGTCTAACATCCATAGACTGATGGCTATACTGAAATCATTAATAAATGTTTGGAAATATATCTTCATTATTTTTTCATAAAGTAGTAACATTAGTAGGTCAAATGGTTACCTCTTACAGAATGGTGATACAAAACCTCATACAATACCTCTACTAAAATGACTCCATATGAATTAGTTTATGATTAATATCTCCTACCACTCCTCTCTTATACACTTGATAGTTCACCGGTTTAGGAAGTCAACACTAATCTCCATCATCGAGATCAAATTATCTTCACCCTATGAGACAATCTCCATTTGGCATAGAATTACATGAAGTAGTAAGCTCTTCAACACCACTCTGAGTGCACCTTTCACGCTAGTGATATGGTTTTTCTTCATCTACAACCATACAAACATTCATACTTGAAACAAAAAGCTAGTCAAAAACTTACCCCTAAGTTTTATGGTAGATATAAGGTTTTCTAATATATTGGGTATGTTTATTACAAGTTGGAACTTCCACCTTCATCCTACATTCACCTATTCTTTCATTCCTCCTGTTTGAAGAAAGTTATTAGAACAAACATTAGAGTCCAAACTATTTTACCAAAACTTGATAATGAAGGATCCTTCCGTCTCAAACTATAAGTAGTCTTGGATAGATGCACCTACCAAATTCACTCCTAATCCATCATATAATTATTAATCCAATGGCATGGTATGCAACCCAAAGATGCCATATGGGAACCATTATTCCAAATTTAGAAATGTTTCCCACATTTGAATCTTTGAGTAAATGTCTTTTTTGAAGAGGGAGGGCATGTTAGGAACCCATGTCCTACCTTTCTCTTTGCATTATAAGTGTAGTAGTTTTTATGGATGCATATGATTTGTAAGTCATCCATAGTGTACATTTTTATCATCCCACATGCATGGGAAGAAATAGTTGTTAAAATAGAATTAATATTTAAGAGTTAAGGCCCAATGAAGGCATCCATGAATTGTATTTAATTGAGATTGATCAAAGGAGGTTTCCCCTTTGAAGAGTCCATTTATTTTATAATTCAGCCATTTTAATTCAATTTTTCTTCTTTGAGTTAATATATTGCTAATTTTTGTAGTTTATGTAATTATCTACTAACTTGTTCAGGAAAGATCCTTTTATTTCATGAATTTGTAATTAGCTTCTAACTTGTTTAGGGAGGATCCTTTCAAAAACCTTTTATTCCATCTTCACACTTATACAAATATGTAGCATAAATACTTATTGAGGGTCTTAGAAATAAAACATAGTCTAAACTTCAAAATTTAGGAAGTTAATTTTTAATTTTAATTGAATTATGTAGAATTATTTATTTTTTAACATACATTCCAAACTATATTCATAATTTTTTAACCATTTTTCTCATATCCTTAGCAAGGTTTAAAATACCTCACCTGTAAACAACACTGGTAATTAAATAATAGAGCAAATAGAGAAGGTTCTACTAAAATATCTACTTCATATGGACTATAAAATGTATTTATATTCAAATCCCATGACGTATTATAGGTGAAATAACATTTCCATTTCTTGGTAGATTAATGGTTGAATAAAATAATAGATGAAAATAATGAGTACTCTTAGTATATTGATTTTTCATAAATGGTAGAAGAAAATAGCATTTACCAAGCAAGTGGAGGTTGAGTCTGACAAAGAGAGAATACAAAATCAAATAAAGAAGGTGGGGGTCTATCATAATGTTAACCTTATATTTTTGTTAATTTCTATAAGATAAAATTACTCATTCTAAATTATTCATAGATTAAATACACTAAATTAAACCACACCATAAGAATTCATAGATTGATTCACATAGATTGACAATTTTGTTTCAATTTTTAACAAACATTCCAAACACATTCACATTTTTTAAACTATTTTTCTCATAGCCTTAGTGAGGAAATAAAAACCTTGCCTATAAGCAGTGATTTCAAGTAAAGACTAATATTATTGAAAAATCTACTTCATATGGGTTATAAAATGTCTATGTGTGCAAATCATGATATTTAATAGAGGTGAAATATAGGTACCATCACCTAGAGGATTAATCGAAGAATAAAATAGCACATGAAAAAAAATCCCTCTCATAATATTAATTTTTCATAAATGGTGGAAATAAATATCACTTAAAATCTAGGTGGGGGTTTTACATCACAAAGAGAGGAGGCATAAGTAAAGAAAGGAGTTGGGGGTTTCAATTCAAATTTAAAATTCCACAACATGTCACATCTATTTTATCCCTCAATGTTATTAATTAATGAAAGTGGCATATAAATTTCTTATTAATCCATTCTAAAAGATTCACATTATATTTGTATTGCTTGGTGGGTCCAAAATGTTTAAACACCTTTTTTATGATTGAGGCAATGAGTAAAATAAATAGCCAAAATTTTAAAATAATTTCTCATGATTCAGGCCATCAGTAAATTAAATAGACATAAAATTAGAATTCTTTCTCATAATTGAAGGAAAAAAACTAAACTAAGGTTGGTGTACAAAAATAACATTACATCATGGATACAAAATTATAAAGTTGATATTATGACCACTTTAAATAATTTAGACTGATGAAACAATAAGTATTTTGTGAAAAGTTTATAGTAGAAGATCGAACATCAAATATCAATGAGTATTTCACAAATTTAATGCACAATGCTTATCTTAAAAGACTATTTTTACACATAACACTATTGTTATAACTTTTGATACATAAACTTTGAGTATTAATATAATAATTATTTCATTTATTTATTTTTAATAAAATGTTTATGTAACAACCAAAGACCTTGAGTATTAATAAAATCCTTCTTCCATTTAGTGAAGCAGTTAGTAGAATAAACATTATAAAAAATATCCCACTCAAAAGGATTTCAAGATTACCAATTGATAATTTTTAAAGTACAATGCCAATAGGGCACGTTCTATGGTAATTATTTTATGGATTTCTAAAATAATTTCCAGGATAAGATATTGTCCATAAGTTATTTTATCAAATGCTAAGAAAACTTATAAAGGACCTAGAGTTCTAAATAGATAATTTAGTTTCTAGCTAGTCTTCATAGAGAGTTAATTAAATTTATGTTTTAAATCTAATTGCATATTTGATAAAGCATTGCATACTAAGCCATCATTAACAAATTTAATAATTGAGGCTTACTAGAGTAAAAATTAAAATATAAATTTTGAAATAAGGTTATACTAGTCATATTCACTTAACTTACATTGACATTATTCACTGGAAAATTTTATTAAATTCTCAATTTTCTTATATTTTTTTCACTTATTATGAGTTAAAAGTGTAATTTTACTATATATGTCAAAGTTTTATACTAGATATTCTATATTATTATCATTAATAATTTTATTTATTTATTTAAATATGTAAATTTAATAAAAGTTAGGTATGTAACAATGCTTCTTAATATTTGTTTCTTCAAACCTTAAAATTTTTAAAATATATCACTTTCAATTTATGTCATTAAATCCACCCATTTGGAAAAGATTTAATAGAAAGTGATGAGAGAAAGGATAAAGTGAAATAGAATATAAGGTTACAATGGTACAGGGTATGGTAGTTATAAGGGTCTAGAGTGGAATAAAATAGAGTACAATAGTCTAGGGTTACAATAGTCCAGAATAAAATGATACATAATGTTACAAAGGTCTACAATATAATTATTAGTGTGGAATAAATGACTTTGGAATAAAATGTACTCAAGTAAGCACCCTTATAGATAATGGTTCATGAAAAGGCTATCGAGTGTAGAATCACTTGAGGTACATAATATTCATGGGATCTAAGAGCTCTATGTCATTTGGAGTAGCCAATCTTTATGTCCCCAATCTATAGTTTGTTGTAACCATGTATGGGCCCAACCAATTAGGTTGGAACATACCCTTATTTTTAAATTTAATTTTTTTGTTATTTTAGTTTTATTTCAATGCCAAGTCACCAATTTCAAAATCCCAAGGGAGAATGCACTTATTATACTTTTCACACAATATGTTCTGATATGTTCTCAAGTTGTGAAGGGTAGCCAAATGTTTTCCATCATATAGTTTTAGATCTTACAACTTAAAAAATATATAATATTCATCATCCATAATGTTCTCTAAATAAACCTAAAATGAAGATATCTCAACCTTGACCATGATAATAACCTCTAAGCCATAAGCTAAGGAATATGGAGTGGCTCTTGTAGAGGTGAGATGATTAGTGCGATAGGTTTAGAGGGCAAGAAAAATTTACAAGTGCCAATATAGACAATATCAATAACAATCTTATTTAGGATTCTAACAATGGTTTTATTAGACACCTTGGATTGATTGTTGGCTTGTGGGTCATATAGTGTAGATTTTTTATGCTTGATTTTCAAAATAGTACAAAGAGATTTAACATCACTATTTACAAATGATCTACCAATATCATATATAATATGAGCTAGGATATCATATCAAAAAATGATATGGTAATGCATAAATTTAGTCATCTACTTTCCATTGATGTAAGTGATATAAATGGCCTCAATCCACTTATTAAAATAATTGGTAGTGGTTAAAATATATTTTTGGCCATCAAAAGAGGTTGGGTTTAGTTTACATATGAGATCAAGACCCCATGTAGAGACTGATCATGGTGTTGTGATCATTTATAGTGGTAAGGAAGGTGTGTGTATAAAATTACCATGATGATAGAAAGAAACACATTTCCTTATATAATTACAAGTGTCTATTTCCATATTGGGCCAATAATACTATATTATGAGGAGCTATTGGATAAGACTACACCACTATTATGAGCCCCAAACATTACTTCATGAACCTCCCTAAGCACTAACTTGGATTCCCCTAAAGATAAATAAATAATAAGCATTCCATCATAACCCTTATAATAAATCATTTTCCCAAGGAGGGTATAACAACATAGGTGATGAAGGAAGATTTTCTAGTGATTATGTGAAAGGTAAAGGGTAAAAATATGGTCATGGAAATAATTATAATTCTCTTAGAACATAGGAAGTTCAAGAGGGGAATTGGGACCAATAATTGTGCATACCTTATATGAATCTATAAATATGTGAGCTAGTTACCAAATATTATCGATGAAAAATTGGTACTCTTTGACATTGCCAACAATTTTTACCATAGACCTAATTATAGCCATCACATTGGCTGATCTATTATTGGCACATAGTACTTGTTCAAACTATAAAAACTTGAAGTGGGACTTGAGATTATCCACAATGAGCTTTTAGGGTACACACTTATCCTCTTGAGTCTGATATTAGTTTGTGGTTTTATTAATAATTTATTGAGAATATCCATACTCCACCAAGTGTTGTATATCCCACTATATTTCAAGATGAATTTTAGAAATAACAGATTCATACTTTGACATATTGTTGGTGAAATTAAAACTGGTATGAAAAGCCTTAGGAATGAGATCCCTTGAAATGTGACAAATAAAATACCATCTCTATATCTAAAATGTGTAAAGTATCCATCAAAGTATAACTTCCACTATTCAAGTTCATGATCCACTTCTTCTAGAGCCATGATAGAATCATCTAGGAAACCCAACATGAGTGGTTGAGTATCTACAATAAGAGCCTCTAAAAGTTGATCTATAATGACCTGTCCCTTGACAAACTTTAAGTTTTGGTACTCAAAATCAAATTCACTCAAGATCATGACCCATTTATCCATGTGGCCTATAAGAGTTGTTCTTGATAATAAATACTTTAGAGCGTCCAATTTATAAATAACAATAGTTTTATTCTTCAATATGTAGTGTCATAACATTTGGGAAGTGAACATAAATGTTAAATAAGCTTTATAAATAGGCATATAATTATCCTCATATGCTACCAGTGTTTATCTTGAATAATAGACTACATGCTCTTTTCTTTTCTAATAATACTAGTCTAAGAGTTCCCTAGTGTATGTCATGTGACTAAAATATAGAGAGGTAATATCTACTCAAGTATTGATGATCTAATAATTGGTGGGTTGGCCAATTATCTTTAAGCTTTACAAATGCTTATTAACACTCAATCTAATTTAAAATTGAATCCCTTATTAAAGAGTTAGTGAAATGATGATACTTATCTACTAGCTATGAAATAAACTTGTGAATGGATTGACTCTTGCCCTACAAGCTATGAAGATGTTTTAAATTGGAAGGTAGGGGCATCTCCATGATAGCATTGGCATTATCAAGATCCAATTAAATCCCTCTTTTTGATATAATGAAACCTATAAATTTTACTGAAGTGATGCCAAAAACATACTTCTTAGGATTCATAGGAACCTTGTATTCATAAAGTCTCTCAAATATCCTTTGCAAAATATCAAGGTGTCTAACACATGTTCTTGATTTTGTTAGAATACGATCAACATAGTTATCAATAATATTGTACAACATGTCATGAAAAATAATAGTAATAACACACTGATAGGTGGACCCAACATTATTTAAACCAAAAGGCATGACTTGGTAATATAATGTTCCCCATGTTGTGGTGAACATAATTTTGTGCTGGTCCTCTAAGGCCATCTTAATCTAACTATACCTTAAAAATCCATCCATGAGGGACAATATCTCATACCCATCAGTTGAATCAACAATCATGTTGATGTCAGGTAAATATAAATAATATATAGGGAATTATTTAATAATGTCTCTAAATTGGTACATAAGTAAACACCCTATGGTTTCTTGCTAATTGGAACTATGTTAGATATGCATTTAGAATAGTTCAGTGGTCAAATGAAGCTAACTCCCAATAGTTTTTCTAGCTTCATTTTTAATATAATAGTAATGTGTAGATGCATCTCTCTAGATTTATTCTTGACTAGTTTGGCATTAGGATGTACCCCAATGTGATACATGACCAAAGTAGTGTCTAGGCCTAACATGGCTAAATAAACCCAGAAATTAGAACTCATTAGAATGGTGATAATATAGTAAATTTTTTCATTAATGATGCATTCTCCTAAATAGATAATTTTGGGATCATCATAAGTTCCTAGGTTCACTTCAATGGTGTTTTAAATGAGTAGTGTAAAACCATCCTCTAAGATAGTGGGTTATATCTAATCATGATTCTCTTCTTCTACTTCAAATTTTGGTTGTTCATCCCAAAGCTCAGGACAATGAGATGAATTCGAGTCTACTATTTTAGGTAATAGCCAATTTAAAAATACATCTTTAATGTATATATTAAGATGATCAAAGACTTTATTTTGTTTAGTAGTGACAATGGAACTAGCTATAGAGCTAGGATTTTGTTGACCTTAGAATTCCTTTAGAGATGAGCAAAATTCCTTGGTCAAGAGTACATGAAATAGGTTTTCACTCAAGGGCTTGTATTTTTATATGTTTTTATAAGGATTGATTGTGATTATCTTAGGATGGATGTCCATGGCAGTGTAATCTAATCATTGTATTAGCTTGAGTAAAACTATGTTCATCCCTAAACCATTATCTATAAGGCCCCACTTTATCTTATGATTTTCTATAACAACCTCAATGTACAAGGGGTTATTATGGCTTGGACTAAGGTAAGACATATCTCTCTAATCAAATATAATTTGTTATATCATAGATAAATGTCATACAAGCATTTGAGATTGGTCTAGGTTGATATCCTTAGGTATAGTGGACTACGAAAAGAATTCATTAAATATAGTTCTATAGACTTCTGATGTATGCAAAATATCTAAGATAGAAACTTCCATATGGGTTTTACTTAGTTGATACAGAATGCTATATGGCTTCTCAATGGAAGAATGAGAAAGTTTGGCCTTGGTAGGTAAAATGTTCAGTTTCAAATCAGAAGGCATAGTGTTCAAATTTAGTCCAAAATTAGGAGAAGGAAAAGGTCCTTAGAGAGTGACTCATGAGCATCTAGTTGTAATTGTGCATTCTAAATTTATCGAGTTTTTATAATTAGAAGGAGGAAAAGGACCTTAAATTATAACTTGTGAGCATCTAGTTACGATTGAATTTTTTTGAATTAGTATGAAGTAATTATAGTTAGAAGAAGAAGATGGAGATCTAGAGATAGTAACCCATGGAAATTGAGGGGCAATGGAATTGTTTGAACCTAACATGACATTACTTGAGGAAGAGGGTGTTAAGCCTATAATAGGTGGTCTAGTACTTCAAGAAGCATTGGATGGTTCATAGTTTTTAATAGTGATGGTCAGAACGTGATTTGCAAAAATATCCCACAATATTATTATAAACATAAAACATATTATTTTAACCCAAGTTGTTAGTTTAGGAATTAACATCTTGATTATGATTATGTTGATTTAAGATTTTGGCATTGATTTTATGGATGTTGGCTTTGCCCTTGGTCCTAATTTTTCATTTAATGCACTTTATTATGTTTAGTAAATGGTTATTTATAGATTCCTATGTCTTAATTTGTGTTCTACATTATTTACTTTATTTCTATTTTTACACTTTCTATCAAGTCCTCAATAAGACATCTTAGCTTCATGCATCAGGAAATGACATCGCTGATAACATGATGGAAATTAAAAAAATCATCTTCCCAATACCAATCAGGTTTGGTTTGATCTTCTATAAATTGTTTTGGTATAGGCTACAAAATAAAATTGGCAACTATAAGCTTTTATAACATTGCCTTAACATGATCTCCTAGTTTGTTAAATACTATTCTTATTAAATGCCCTTCATGGACGAACCCTTTCAAAAGTGTTTCATGAATTAAGTAGGGTTACTTTTACATTTAGACCTGATAGATCCTACACAATTTACGTGTTCCTAGATTATGTTACTCCATTTCTCACCATGTCTTTGTTCCTGTTAAAGAATTTTGTTTTCACTATAGTAATATTATAAATAGGTGGTTGGGTCTAATTAGATGTTTGATCCTATGGATAAATATTTACAAGGCCTATGGTATTGATCACTTTATTAATTTTTACACCTTTTTCAATGATGTCTTTGAATGTGTTAATGCAAGTGAGTAAAAAATTATGATCCACCTCATGTTTTGGGTTTTATGAAAAGATATCAATCAAATGTTTATCTGCTAAGTTGTGTTGAAAGTATCCATCTAATTCTCTCCACCACTATAATTATGTTACAAACATTTCCCCACTCCTTTATTTTGTGTTACATAAGTCAAAAATTGTTAACTCAAGCTCAATTTTGTAATATAAATTGTTGACAAAATTCTATGATAATTCATTCCATTCTGTCATTAATCCCATGGGAAATTGAAGGATCCAATATAGATCTTTCCTATCCAAACTACATGTAAATAAGAGAAGTAGATAAATGTTTCTATAGGTTACTTCTTGGTAAAGTACAAAAAGGAATGGATATGCTCTCGAGGTTCATCCTTCCCTTTGTATTTATCAAATTTGGGAACATTGAAATGAGGTAGAAAGGGGACTATAAGAATGCTTAATTCAAATGGATATGGGCATATCCCATCAAACTTATACTTCTTGATTCATTTTCCTATCTCAAGCCTTGAACCATCTCCTTCATCAAATTCCACTCCTGCATGTTTGGTGCATTCATTGGTAGAATATAATTTTATTGGGGTGGAATGTGCCCCTAGGTGGTTATGGTAGGGATACTAAGTTCTTCATTAATTCTTAGGTGGTTGGTATGATGTCTCAAAAATTTGTTTTTATGCATTATATGAATACTAAAAGTTTTGGGGTGTCATTTATTAATTTACCAAAGTACGTGTTAGTAGATATCAACTTGATAAAGTGTTTTTCACAATACCCCCAATTTGTGATGCATCTTTCATTCCTTACAATTGCAAAGAGGTGAGAGTCTACTACTGGTTAATAAAGGTATGCTCCGTGTCAGGTGAAATGTGTTACAAACATATAGAGGTTTGCTATGTTTTAGATCAAATCTAGGATATACCATAGATGTAGGATCAACTTATGTATGATGTGTCTAGTTGATTATATGATCTTTCTCTTTAAAAGTGGTATTGTCAATTGAAGTCATAAATAGTGAGGCTATTAGGTCTATGACAAGTTGATCTTTATAACTTTGAATGCTTTTTGGAATCTTAGACATAAGATCCTAATCATTTGGAGTAGACTCTATATGTGTTTCTTTCTCCATACTAGAGGAAAAATGATGAATTTTATGACATGAGTGAGAGATTCCTCTTGTTATTGCTTTTGTACTCTAATAATTGTGTTAAATTATCCCATTTGGATATTTTTTGGAAATATTACTCCTGATTATATCAACCTTTAAAGGTATTTATCTTTGTCATTTAAAATTTGGCATTAATAATAACTCTGTTTAGATTGTACACTTGTTGGGATATCATCAAACATAATGAAATGTTCCTTTCCCTCATAAAAATGTTATTCCTTGTAACTAGGGCCGTAAGAGACCCCACTATGAGTTTAACTTTATTTTAGGATTTAAAATGGATTTCTACTTTTTGTAAGATGTGTAATGTGGTTTACAAATATTTAAAAAGGTGTTTTAGACTCATTAATCAAACAAAGACCAGGTAAAATTAGACTATAATGAAAGAAAGTGGCATAGTGCCACAAAATTATAAGAAAGGGGTTACAAAATTACTCACCATTGGTTGGTTTAAATCATCAAATTAGAGGAGGGTAAAACATGTGAGAATCATCCACAATTGAGGATGACCAAGACTGAGATTGTAGAGTGAACACAAACAACAATTGAAACAAGAAATCATAATAAGAGTAAAAATTACAAAAGAATGTTTTAGTGAATAAGGTTACTATGAAAAGCTTATAAAAATCCTTTTGGCACACACGCATGCACAAAGGATTAAGGGGTTCTTTGGCATAATAATAAATGGCCTACAAGCTAAACAACCCACTGAACTCTACACTACATAAGTTGATATATAATCCATATAATCCACCGTCTTCCATCATAAATGCCTTAGAGGAGAGGCCCATAAATAGGTTGGTTTAGTGAATGATGAGTCAACTAAACAAGGTGAGTTGGTGGGTTCATCTACTATGGGTGAAGAGAGCACTAAGGGAACATAATGGAAAAATGACTTGAGTAGACTAGGCACTCAAGGGACCAAGTGGGATGGATGACCCCATCCACTTAATATATCATCCCATGAACTCACACATATATGATGACATCATGATGATGTCATTAATCACCTAATATACCTAATTACCACATAAGTAATATGACAACATAAGTGTACTAAATACCTACATCAACATCCCCCCTTAAGCATAGCTTAGGTGGGTACTATAATTGGCTCCTAAGAACTAAGTCCAATAAAGTACCCAAACAAAAAATAATATCTCAAAAAGTGGAGAAAATTAGAAAGACTAGTGGGAAAAAACTCCACCCAAAGAAAGAGAGAAAAGGAAGAGGAGACTAAAACACCCCCTAGAAGATGATATTGAATTAGTTTACACTCTACGTATAACTCTGAAGATGACAAAGGCTGATGAAGAGATCCTCTACCTGAGGACTATAGAATATCCATCTACATCAAAAAATGTTTGTTCCCTTTGAAAAAAGAAGAAACTAACATGTGTAATGAAAGTCTACCCATTTCATAATGGAAGATGAAGGAAATAGTATGAAGATATCTGAATGTGGTCCAAATCATATCTATGACATAAGTCTGGCAAGATCATGTGAAAGAATTAGATGTAATGCCTTTGAAGTAGACCAATTATAATAAAGACATGGAATATTCACTAGAGGAATGTCCATTTGAAGAGTGAAGCATGACTCAACAACTAAAGAAGGAAACCCCATAGGAAGAGATGAGTCATCAATGCTCTCAATAGGTGTATTCTCACTAAAAAAAATAGAGTCCTCCAAAGTGAAAATATATGAAGGCTCTAGAAGAATAACATACTGAATAGGGATAGAATTAGAATATATAATAGGAAAACTAAGGCCAGGAATAATCTCATCCTATAGTTGTGGATTGATAAAAAGAAGAACACTATCCATGATGAATGTTCCATCACATGAAATAGTAGGATGAGGGAGTACAATAGTCTCAAAAGAGACAATAAGAAGAAAAGGAGAAGGTGTGACATAAAACACACTAGTATCCCCAAAAAGACTCTAAAGAGTGGTCTGAATAATGAATGGACACTATGTGTGCTCCACATGGTGGTGTAAATCACATAAAGCATGTAATAATAAGTGACCATAGACACATTCAGAAGAGTCAGACCAATCTTCATATTTACCTAGGTCAATATGAGAAATAATCTATCCATATAAGAATGTAATAATTTCATGTTACTTGAGTGATAATTCCATTTACAACCACCATGAATCATAATTGGTCTTCCCTAGAAGGACTAATAGTGTAGAATTAACCTTCTACCTATAGCGTCTCTGTAAAGGAGTCATCATGTCTAAGAGAAGACAGCAAAGAAGTGTAATACTACAAAAAATACTATACAATGATGTTAGATTATTTCATGATCATGAATGTGATGTCTGACACATCCAATAATGCATCCAAGTAAGCAAACAGTGAAAGAATCAATATAAATAGTGCACGTTTAGAATAGGGATGTCAAGCACAATTGAAAATGCATCCACATGTGAGAGATCAATGCACAAATACAATGTAGAAAATTAAATTAAAAATAGTAATAAACATAATACCATATAATAACCCATCAAACATATAATAGTGACCCCCACCCCCTGCTCCCCTATAATGTTTTAGGTGTAAGCATCCTCATATATACATCAAATTCACCCAAAAATGAGTCTTGAGTAGTATGTACATAAGTAAGATAAAATGAAAGGATGTTGAAATTTATTAATAATACATTTAAGTGAGTATAAATATGAAAACATGATGATATAATAGGCCCAAACTAACACCACTAATATGTAGAGCTCAATAAAATAAGCATTTCAAAAAAAGGGTAGTTCAAAAGGAACTACAGATTGAAAGTTATGTGGTAAAGAAGATTTAGTAAGAAATCCACTGATTATATTTGATAGTCTTAGGATCATCATTAAAAAAACAAAAAAACCACTATATTAAATTTGACATTCTTTATAACATCAAAATACAATTTCATGCATGGTATGGCCAAATCAAAATCCATATTTTTATAGAAATTTATCCAATTTTGCTAAAAACTAGTGAAGACCCATTTGAAAACTCAAAATACCCATAAATTATATGAAATTATTTTTTCATACTAAGGCCTATTGACATGTGTTTCAAGGAAACATTTTAATGATACCTCCAAGGTAAAAAATAGCCATGAAAGTAAAAAATCATCAAGGAAAAAAAATATGGAATCCCAGCTATGTTGGGGCTATAATAATGAAGCTTTACACTAGTAAAAATGGCTCCCCAGCTCAAAAACAATCTAGATCTACATCAAAACCTTCAAATGGCCATTGAAAAAACATTCAAATGACAATTCTAATAGTAATTGATAGAGAATACAAAACAATATTCTACTCAAATTTTCATATTAAAAAAAGTATAAAATATAAACGATGATTGATACCAACACCTAGAGCTTTAATACCATTTAAGAATCATCCATTATCTATGATGACCAAAACTAATATTGTAGAGTTAACACACCCAACTTTTGAAGCAATAAATCACAATTATAGTAGAAACTACAATATAATGTATCAATGAAGAAGGTTTCTATGAAAATCTTATAAAAAGACATATTATCACAAACCCAAGCATAAAGGATTAATGAGCTCTCTGGTGTAATAATAAATGGCCTAAAATATAAACAACCTACTAAACCTTACACTGGATAAACTACTATACAATTTACCATCTTTCACCATAAATGCATTAGAGGAGAGGTCCATAAATAGGCTAGTTGAGTGCACGATGACTCAGCCAAACAAAGTGAGTGGGTAGGCTCCTTCACTATGAGTAGAAAGAGCACCGAGGGAACATAATGGAAAAGTGACCTAGGTAGATTAGGTAGTGGAATGGATGACCCCATCCATTCAATGTGTGACCCTATTAACTCAAAAGTACATGATGATGTCATTACTCACCTAATAAACCTAATCACTAAATAGTCAAGATGAATAAATAAGAGTAGTAAATAGCTACACCAACAAAATAATCTTTATAACTTTGGGTACAAGTTAGTACACAAAAATCTATGTTCAAATTATGTTAATATTGTAAAAGGCTAGGCACAAATATGGTGAGTTGTGGCTAGAGAATATAGAAGAATAATTTTTAGATCAAGAAGAATAAAACATGAGCAATGAAGCTTAAGATGTGAAATAACACAATAACTACTAAGTATAAAGATAAATCTAAATGGGTAACACAATGGTGCCACATGGAAAAGAAGGTATAATGGTCCAGGGACATAAAACATGTGTGAATGTAAGATAATCTAAGTCCATAATAAGAAAGAAATGAGACAAGAATCTAGATAAAATGTCCTTTTAATCCAAATTGATAATCTCATCCAAGTTACCCAGATCAAACATGAAAGGTAAACCAATATCATTTCGATTAGAACTTAGAAAGATAAGATTTTGAATTTTAATTTTAGAAAAGGACATGTAGATTTGCATAGTGATGAATGGTTCTAGACTAACATAAGTAGTATAACAACACCTTTTTGGAAATACAAACATAGTGATGTGATTTGGATTTTAAACAAAGTAAAAAGTGTTTTGGATTCGATTAGCATAATACCTCTTTTTTCAAAATAAATGGGTGTACAATAAGTGTTTAGTTTTTGATGCATTTTTAGATTGAAAACAATTTTTTCAGATTTGAAATACCATGTAAATAAAAAAGAATAAGAAAGACACCAAGGTGAACATCTTCTCCTAACATAATGGAAAGGTGGATTCATACTTTTGGATTTTATATATATATATATATATATATATATATATATATATATATATATATATATATATATATATAATGGAAAGGTGGATTCATACTTTTGGATTATATATATATATATATATATATAAAGTATGAATCCACCTTTCCATTATATATATATATATATATATATATATATATATATATATATATATATATATATATATATATATATATATTCCTTCTTAAGAGGAAATAAATTGAAAATCTAATAAAATTAGATGCACATGAAAATTATATTTTTTAGACCCCCTCTTCTCTCAAGAGATTGTATAGTGACATAAAAATTATGGCTACTTGCCCTATACTAATAGTACTTTGTGACATGTGGGTTTATTCTAAAAACTATCAATTTTTATACATTCTAAATGGTTCTATATGTGTGATTAATACTAAGGTGTATCACATCATTTGGATATGTGTTAACCAAATTGTTCTAAAAGGTCTTGTCATTTTCACAACCATTACATCTAATAATTTCACAATGTAGTGTGGTGTTTGAATTAAACATACATTCTGAGTAAGTCTCTTACTAACTAAACTTGTTTAACTACTTAAAAAAGCATCCCAAAAATTTGAATTCAATTTATATACCCCTACCATGGATTGGGCTTGAAATAATGCTTGGAGATGCATTCCTAGGTCAGTCTTTCCTTAGAGAACCTATGGGGAGGTTATGAACCCCTACCCATAAGCTAAGATGTAATAAATAAAAATTCTAGGACATTAGAGTTTTCTTGGGACCACCCAAATCTCTTATATTTTTTGGAGGGACTTAGAAACATTCCTTCCACACTTTGATAAATTGACAAAAAGCAATAAGTAAGATTTTTTTTAATACCCAAGTTCCCTAAAGGGGATTAGGGGAGAGCATACACACTACACTTGTTCTGTGAAACAAACATAAAAGAAAAATAAAAAATCAAAAGCTCTTATGAGTACTTAACTAAAGTTTGATTTCATTTTACAACACCAAAATGAGATATGAAGTGAAATTTGATTTTAATTTTTTGTAAAATTTAAATTAAGTATCTTAAAACCTATAAAATAGAGTTTTAGAAGTCAAAAAAGTGGTGTATGATTGTCAAATAAGTTTTAAGTTTGTTGTTTTTACTCTCTATTTTTTACACAAGTCAAGTTTGTCATTCTATAGAGCATTTTCATTATTCCACAATGTGATTCTATCATTTATCAGGATGAATTAATTGAAAGGCAAAGACAAAAAAATATGGTTTTGCAATTTCACTAATTATAGGGTGATATCTCTTATTATCAAGGCATTTCCATCAATGTGTATGGTGATTCCTCCAAAATGATAAAAATGAGAGAATATAAAAGAAACACAACAATTACTTATAGGTTATGGTCTAGGATGATCCCATTGTTTTATTGGCAAACCCACCCTTCCACAAGACAAACATGTAATCTCCAAGTTGATTTTGCCATTTTTTATAAATCATATGGGTAGACAAGAAATATAAAACATGATTTCATCTTTCATGTGATCAATTTTTCTTTTACTTAAGTCAATTCTTCCACTCCATGGGGAATTTTTGTTTATGTTCAAGGTGATTTTTCCATTTCATAGATCTAATTCATTGATTGATCAAAATGTCTCCAAAACATAAAATGAGAGAAAAATAAGTGTAAAGAAACCTCAAAAGAGGGTCTAAATGCAAAATTATAAGGATCAAGAGATGTGAGACATTTGTGGTCACATCGAGCATGCCAAAATGTATAATAGGATTACAAGATAAGGTTAGATAATGCATTAGTCAAGAAATATCCAAAATACGTATAAAGACCTAAGTTATCAATCCTATTCCCTCAAGGGGCATTGATAATGAATTTAAAGAGATAATTAAGAAAGGAATACCATCGAAACTCCTAAGCAAATATTCTCCCTCAAAAGTGGTAAAAATTTGTGTTTTTCCTTGGATTTGGTGCTCTAAGTCTTTGTTAATGAAGAGAACATGAGCCTCCATTATCTCCTAGTGTACCAATTTGGGTCACAAGATAATTTCAATTTGTATAGATAGGTGAAGCTTATATATAGTAATTTATGCATAGAAAGTTTGTATAACTAAAGCTTTAAAATGGTGCTTTTATCTCTCTTATTTATGTCTTTATAAAAAATTTCAAGATCATCCATGACCATTCATCTTGAGATCAAGATGAGTGGCCATGAATTAATTTAATTTTGGATTGACAAATGATAAATATTCCCATTAATATTTGGAATAATTAGGAATTGATGAGGCATGAGAGGGATTAATTCTAATATTTATCTAATTAATGGATTATGGATTCCACCCCATTGATTTTCATGGGATGATGCAAAATTAAATATTGGTTTTTTAGTAATTAGGTACTCAACAACTTTCATGTAATTTTTACTTAAGGTCTTGATTTAATTTAATTTTATTAAGTAGATTTTATTAATTTTATGTAATTCCTTATAAATATATTTCATTCTTAATCAAACTGGTTGAAAACATCATTTTACTATGTCATAATATGGCTAGATTATAATCAGAAGGTGTTAGGTACATATAGGGTAATACCACAGTTAGGCTATTATGGATGCAAAATAACACATGTATGTGATATGTGCTATTGAATTAAAATAATTGAGTGGTTTAGGACATCATTTTTCATGGTCATAATTTGAATTTAATTTTTTTTTTAAAATATAATAATCACATAAAATGCATTGACCCATTCAGGGATTGATTAGCACAAATTGACACCTATACGTGATAAGTTCAAACCATTTAGAGTGTTTTAGTGATTTTTGTATAGATTGATTTTTTATTTGATAAAGTAAACTCATTTTTTATACGTACCTAAAACCATGAGGGTGAGATAAATTTTTTTAAATAAGTCCATGGTTAAAAAAGGAGAAAAAAAACTATAGACTAGAGAAAAATAAAACAAAAAACAAAAAATTAACCAAATTATGTGGAGGGACCCTCTTGGGTCTCATCAATATTAGAATTATCCTTTACTAGAATTTTAGGTTTGTCTTTTGAAACCTTGGATCAATTATGATTCCTAGGGCCTTCAATGGGTTCCCCAGGAAAGATTCTTCTAGGTCATTTCATGCCTTTCACTTGTAAGGGGGTTTGCTTTGGGGGTCCCCCTAGGGGAACCCAAGGTTGGATTTTAAGACATTGGAGGATTTTAAAGTAGGGTATTGGGGAAAGAGATGGTAGAATTAAAAAAATACTTAACAGTGGTCTCTACCACCTAATGAATCTTGTTTCAGTCCTATATTAACTTTGCCAAACTGAATCCCGCTCGATAAACCTTTGCATTTAAATTTTCTAGAATTTATTTCTATTTCTCAAATTGCTCTATCACAGTGGCTTTACCCTTAGAGTATGAGGTGGTGGGAGACCCTATTTCAATGCACTTAGGATTAGTAATGAATAATATCTTAAGTGTTAGGTCTTCAATTAGGGATTTGGATAAACTATTTTGGGGAGATCATTCAGGAGGTGGGTGGGATCCTTCTATAGGATCCTCTTCTAGGGATTCCTCTGTGGAGTCCTCCTTAGAATAATATCCTCCTAGGGGAACCTTTTGACATATAAGGGTATATCCATGTTTCACAAGCATAAGGATATGTCCTTGATGGAGAATGGGGTTAATGTCATTAAATTGATGGAATAAGACATTGTTTTCCAAAGACTTGAGAAGGAAATAAGGGAGGCTAAAAAAAAATGAAATGAACAAGTAATAGGAATTATTGTGATAAAATAAAGGTGTACTTATCTTCTAGATTCATGGACCTCATGAACTAAAGGTATACATTGGGATAGTATCACGGTAGGTTAGTGTAAAGAAAGCCCTTATTCTTAGTTTGCACAAAGCCATTGGTTTGAAAGAAATGCTGCAAGGATTTATGTTTCTTGGACTTGTCTTTGAATTCTTTAGCAGTGGTGCATGACATACCCATGGCATCACTGATAAACTCCTTAGATATTTTTATTGAAATACCTTACATAGTGACCTTCCTTTTAGTCCATACAATGATAAAATCTCAGACTACCATGGCATTATAATCGGTAATGCATTCCATAAAATCTGTAAGCCCCCCTTTAATTTTTTATAGACCTTCTTCTATTCTCAAACCTACTTGCATGAAGTGGGATCTAAACGGCCTTTATATTTTTCCATGGTTATAAAATGTGCAAGAGTGGAGAGAGTGATCTGAGAGTTTTGGATGTGGTATAAATAGTTAGGGCTTGAATAAGGTTTAATGCCAATTTTTTGTATATATTGTGAATTGTCATGAAATATCATTGAGATTGATAATTTTAGAATAATGGTGATATGAATTAGATGTCTACATTATTTCTCTCTCTAAAAAAATATGGATAGATGGATTTAAGAACATAAGTCAACATTCATCATCATAATCACTCCCTCATCATTCATCATTATCCACTATCCCTATATCTTATACCTTAATTATCCCTCATCATCCTTCATAATCCCTAATGAAACTATCATAGGTACTCATCATCCCCAATCATGCCTAGTCACTCCCCCATCATCCCTCATTTACCCTCATCATCACTAATAACTCCTTTAACATACCTCATGATCCCTAATCACTCCCTCATCAACCCTCATCATTACTAATTAACCCTAATCACTCTATAATCTGAATCATCTCTAATCAATCCATCAATAGCCCTCATTATCCTTAATCACACCATTATTGACCTTAATCATTTATAATCATCCGTAATCACTCTTTAATTATCCATCATTATCAATCATTTCCCCTTATCATCCCTAATCACTCCCTCATCAACCCTAATCATTCCCTCATCAACCCTAATCATCCCTAGTCACTCCCAATTAAACTTCATTATCCTTGATGGTCCTTAATCACTGCATCATCATCATTAATTATACCTAATCACTCCCTCATCAACCCTCACCATCACTAATCATCCCTAGTCACATCATCATCATCATCATCATCATCATCATCATCATCATCCCTTATTATTCCAAATCGTCCCTAATTACTCCCTCATCATCCCTAATCACACCCTCATCAAACCTCATCATTTTTAATCATCAATAATAACTCCCCTAATGATAAAAATATTAATGAATCATGAGATGTGAGTGTAAAGGATTCCTTACAAGTAAACTGTAATATTTTAGTAATACTACCTAAATAAGAGGACTATAATGGGGATAGTGGAGAAGGAAGTAAGCAAAAAATTAACACAATGGATGGTGAATTAATTAAGGATATATATAAGGATAAATCAGCCAATTATTTTCATTAGGTACTCCATTATATTAAAACTTGAGGGGGATTCAATTAGGGGCAATCCAAAAAATTCACATTCAACTAATTATCCTTGATGGAGTATGGCCCTTAAATACATATAAGATAGAGTTTACATCAAAAAATTAATTTACCCAATCAAAAATAAATTAAAATTTATTTATAACCTATATTAATAATCATTAAATTTTATGTGTCATTAGCATTCACATTTCATTTCATTTATTAGCACTTTTTTCTTATTCTTATACCGGTTTTTGTATTTGGGTTTCACATTAATAATGAGGATATATACAATAATATTTACCTTGCATGGTGTGAACTTAGAATTATTATAAGCATTAGAAAACACATACAAATATCATGCTCTAATATATCTCTTAGCCTATTTAAAGTAATAATTAAACACTTCTCAAAAAGACTAGAAAATTTGATACTCAATTATTATTATTCATTCTTTTGATTTAGGTATATTGTTAAACCTCAATGAAACACATTTGGTATTATATCATGTTTATCCTATTCCTCATACAATTGTTCTTATTATCATAAATTAAAGTGATGAAAATATGATTTTTTAGGGCCCAAGTTGGTAAGAGTGGATTATAAAATTATAGGGTAATCTACTCAGCTCAAATTTATATAGGGTTGGGAATAATTTATGCATCATGATGCATTACAGTTTGGATATTTAATATTTATCAATTATATATGTAGGTCCTATTTTAAGGTTTGCATATTTTTAATAAGTATAGTTGAGAAACACATAGCTAATTTTTATTCTAAGAATATTTTTTTAACCTCAAGAAGAGATGCCGTACTACTAGGTTGAAGGGTTTTAATCCACTGATCAAAAGTAATTTTCTCATTGATTTCTTTTAAAAGATAAAGGTAATGATGAAGATGAAACATTAGAATAAAATATTTGTAAAAACATGAACCCTATATCCATGTTAACTACAAATGTTTCCCTATATAATATTATAGACATCTACCAAGTTTACATGTTTGGTTTCATTTATCAAAATAGTATGTTTACTAGAATTTTTAATCTCCATCTATTAATTTTAATCTAGGATAACCATCTCTTTTTAATATTAAGACCAAAATAATTATTTATAAAAAAAATTACTATATTTATTACATACTTCCTATTACCAAAGTAGAAAGAGATAAGGTAGAGACTGATTAATGTTATTGAGGGACAAGAAGGGATAATGTAGGTGTGGATAGAGATGATGAGGGATGATATTGGTGAATGATGAAGTGATTATAGATGATAAAATATGATGAGGGTTGATGAGGGAGTGATTAGGGAGTGACAGGGGAAGATGAGATACAATAAGGGATGATCAGGGAGTGATTAGGGATGACTAGGGATGTTGATGGTTGATTAGGGTGTGATTAACCATAATTAGGGATGATGGAGTGATTAAGGATGATTATGGATGATGAGGGAGTTACTAGTTATAATTATGTATGATAAGGGATAATTTGGTGTTTGGTGCTTATATGATAGGTTTTAGGGTTTAGAATTTAAGTTTCAGGATCTGGGTTTTATGTTTTAGGGTTTACATTTTAGGATTAACACAATATATTTAGGGTTTAGGGTTTATGGTTTAGTTTTTATAGTTTAGGGTTTAGGTTTAGAGGTTTAGGATTTAGAAATTTAGGGTTTAGGGTTTATGGGATAGGGTTTATTTTTTATGTTTAGGCTTTGGAGGTTAATGGCCTACGATAAAGACATTAGTGTTTAGGAATTAGGGTTTATGGTTTGGGATTTAGAATTTATGATTTAGTTTGTAATTTTTTGTTAAGGTTTTATTATTTAGGGTTTTAGGTTTAAAGTTTGGTATTTAAGACTTAACATTTAGGATTTAGGGTTTGGCATTTATTAATTTAGGTTTAGGGTTTGGGCTTTAATGTTTAAAGTTTGGGGTTTAGGTTTTGGGGTGTAGGGATTGGTGTTTACAATTTGGGGCTTATTTTTCATGTTTTGGGGTTTATGGTTATAAGTTATGATTTAATATTAAATATTATAGTGTCAAGATTTAGTGTTTATGGTTTATGGCTTAGGGTTTACAATTTAAATCCTAAGGATTAGGGTTATATGGTTTTAGGCTTAGGGTTTATGGTTTAGGATTTGAGATTTAGGGTTTAACGTTTCATGAATGATGTTTATTGTTTAGGGTTTAGATTTTGAGGTTTATCATTTACTATTTATGATTTGGGTTTTAGGGTTTAATGTTTAAATTTTAGGTTTAGTTCCCATTTCTTAGGGTTTTGGGTTGAAGTTTAGGGTTAGTTTTAGGATTCAAGATTTATTATCTAATGTTTAGTGTTTGGAGTTAAATATTAAGGGTTTATAGTTCTGGTTTTATGATTTATGGTTTATAATTTAGGGTTTTAGCATCCAAGGTTTAGGGTTTTGGGTTTAAGGTTGTGTTTACTATTTAGGTTTTGAGACGTATGTTTTAGAGTTTCAAGATTTAGATTTAGGGTTTGAGTTTAAGGTTTTTATTTATTATTTAATTTTGATATATTGGGTTTATGTTCTAGGGTTTAGGGTTTAAGGTATAGAGTTTTGGGTTTTAGTTTTAGTGTTTAGGCCTTATTGTTAAGTGTTTAGGTTTTAGGGTTTAGCATTTAGGGTTTATCATTTATGGTTTAGGATTTATAATTGGGGTTTAGGGTTACAGGTGTAGGTTATATGGATTACATTTCACATTTTGAGGTTTTGGGTTTTGGGTTTAGGTATTAGAATTTAGTATTTAAGATTTAATATTTAGGGTTTAGGGTTTTTGGCTCCAGGTTCATAGTTTAGGGTCTAGGGTTTGAGTTTTAGTGTTATGGCTTAGGGATTATAATTTAGGATATATAATTAGGATTTATTTTTCACGGTTTGGGGTTCATTTTTTAGGGTTTAGGGTTAAGGGTTAAGGGTTTATGATTCAAGGTTTATAATTTAATTTTTGGGGTCAATTATTTTGGTTTTGGAATTTGAGTTTTAATGTTTAGGGTTTATGATTTAAGGATTTATGGTCTATGGTTTTGGATTTGAAATATTATGATTCTAGGTTTGTGGTTTAGGCTTTAAATTTCAAGGTTTAAGGGTTGGTTCATATGGTTTTGAGATTATGGTCTAAAGATAAGAGTTTAGGGGTCAAGGTTTTGTTTTTAGGGTTTAGGGTTTGGGGTTCAATGTTTATGGTTTAAGGTTCATGTTTTTGAAATGTAGTTTTATGTTTTAGTGTTTAATATAAAGGGTTTGGGATTAATAATTTATGGTTTCGTATTTGTGATTTATTATTTTAAATTTATGATTTAGGGTTTAGGTCTAAGGGATTATGGTTTTAAGTTTAGCATTTATGTTCTAAGGTATAAATTCTAGGGTTTAAGGTTATATTTTTATTGTCTATGGTCTAGTGTTTAAGAATTTGGTTTTTGGGATTAGGGATAATGTATTTTAGTCTAGCGTTCAAGTTTTAGGGTTGAGGGTTATGTTCAAGGTTTTAATATTTGGGATTTTTATTTAGGGATCAAGGTTTGAGGTATAACATTTAGGGTTTATGATTTTAATTTAGTGTTTAGGGTTTAGGGATTAAGACATAGGTTTTAGAAATCATAATTGGGATATTTTTGTTTGGAATTTATGGTTTTATGTTTATGTTTTAGTGTTTGGCATTTGGGTTTAGGTTTTATTATTTAGGGTTTTGAGATTGAGTTTAAGGTTTAAGTAATATGGCTAAAGATTTAGGGTTTTGGGTTTTGGGGTAATTATTAAGGGTTTATTTTTATTGGTTGTTAATTTAGGGTTTAAGGTTTAGGCATTAGTGTTTGGGGTTTATGATTTATGTTTAATGATTTAGGGTTTAACCTTTAGGGTTTTATGTCCTAGGGTTTTACGGTGTACAGTTTGGGGTTTAGGGTTTGGGGTTATGGGTTCAAGGTTTAATGTTCATTATTTTATCATTTGGGGATTATGGTTTTGGATGTGGTATTTGGGATTATGATTTAATATATAGGGTTTATAGTTTAGTGTTTAGGTTTTAGGTTTATGTTTTAGGGTTCATTATTCATGGTTAGAATTTAGGTTTTATGGTTTATGGTTTAGGATTTAGGGTTTAAGGTTTAGGGTTTAATTTTAAATTTTTTTGGTTATGTTTTAAGTTTTAGTTTTTAAGGTTTAGGGTTTGTGGTCAA
>JARHVA010003238.1:1185000-1187500 GCA_037957365.1 Torreya grandis
AAATACTTTAGAATTTTTTCATAAGAATATTTCACATTTCAACATCTAAAAATGTAATATAACAATCGCATTCTCATAATCAACAATTTACATGTTTGTTTAGATTTATACATTTGATGTAATCTATCAGAAATGAAAAATGGATCTAGGAAATAAGATATTATTCTCATGATTAAGAAAGGATACTTCATACTATGTAATGCATAGACATTTATAAGGTAATGAATTATATATATTTTTTATTTTTAATGATAATACATTTTCACTTGTTGGATTGGGCATTTTATAACACTATATTTCTTACTTATAAATTTCTTGTTCATTGGATTTAAACTTTTTGTTGTATGTTGTAAAATGTGTATCTTTACCTTATGTTTTACATAATCTCAATTATGTCATGTTATTTCTCTAAATTATTTTACTTTTATTATGATTATAAGATAAGCACCTAATAAGTTCAAAGTATCCATCCTTGTACAAAGTTTGCAAGAGTTTGACCTTGAGGACTACCACGACACTTCTAAGTGCCAATTATAATCATCTATATTTTTATGGTATAGGGAAAAATATAGTAGTATTCATTTTATATTTATATAATTGGTTTAATATATCACAAATGGATAACAAAAGTGGGCATGATGTTAATATTATTATGTAGAAATGATAGTTCATATTGTGCAGTTCCTAGGTATTTGAATGGTACTCAAATAGAGTTTTAATTATTTTTAAGAGAAATGTATTTTCAATGTGTTAAAGTGGGAACCTTAAAATATTGTGTTATTTAGTTTAAATTTTCTCTAATTGGATATAAAATTTTAATTCTATGTTGATAAATGTGGTTTTTTGAATTATGTTCTAGAGAAAATGTTATATAAAAAGCTTGCTTAAGAGATTTTATTTTATGTTTTCATTTTGTTTTAGTTTATGGACATCATTAACTTTGTAGATTTGTTATCTTATTTAGGTAGTTACATATATATTGACATATCTATTATTAAGTAGATGATTCTAATAATTTAAGTACACATCCAAGTTAATATCTTCTTTAAGTTATCAAAATTAAGATGTTTTATTCACTCAATGTCATTCTAAAATCAACCAAACTCTTTTAGAAAATATGAATTTTAGAGGATAACATTATGAGTCACCATCAATACCATAATCGCAATGTAACTAACATAAACATAAACAAAAACACAAATATAAACATTTCACTTTTTAAATATGCTTTGAAATATTTTTGGATCTTATTAAGTTTGTAAAATGTTGAATGTAATTAATATTTTCAAATCGTTGTCCAATAATAGATTTTCCAACATAGTTTTATTACACTAAAAATATTATAAAATATTGACCCAATATACTATCTTTATTATTATTATTTTAAAAAATTGTAATAAATCTACATTATAATATATTTATTGTTCCTTTTTAATATTGGAAATCTAGAAAGTTTCCTTTTTATATAATTTTAAAGTGAGGGTTTTGAATAGAACCCTTACATTATATAGAGGAGAATAAAATATTTATAATTAATAGTCCACATGGAACACCTATACCAACATGAATAAAATAAGATGTTATGAACCAATTGCAGACCAAAAGAATCATACCTCATAATAGGATATAAAACATATATAGACTAACATATTGAAAACCAACAAAAGGTTATGAACAAAAGCACAATCCTCACAAAGAATAAATCCCTCCTAGACTAATTCTTTTATGAGAGTGGAGGTTCATATTCATTGGTCTAGTGCCTTTCCAATTTGGCCTTTTTTATTTATGCTCACAATAGTCCAATTCTCTCATTCTCCTAAATAATGGTAAATATTAATAGAAAACTTAATAGTGATTATAAAATGTGAACCTTTGAATTTGTATATTTTTAATAATTAATATATTTCACTTAAAGTTTGTTTTAATGATAATTTTTTTGTGATATTTTATGTTTATTAATAGATTTAAGCACACATAGAGAAAATATAGGTAATTTTAGCATCCATTAGCATCTCTCAGCCACTTAAGGAGTTTGTCTCATAATATGAGGTTTTTTCCTCTAGATTTACCAATGAAAGGCTCTCATAAACTAGTCCCAGATTAACCTATGGCCAGATTACTTCCCTCCTTATTACAATCAGGGTGTGAGGGGTGTTTTAATTCATTGCCACATAGAAAACATCTATTGGTTAGTCTTGTAAGTCTTCAATAGTGTAAGGTGAAAAATATATTGGTTTTGTCATGACACCATCCCTTGGGTGGCTCATCATGATTTCCTTGGATCCTATAGAGAACACTTAAGATAGGTGGGTTGTGTTAGCTCCACCTTTATAAAATCCCTTTTGTTAGGTTAACTTTCCTCACAAATGTGATTTATCACTATTGTCTTTTGGCATTGTTTGATATGCATGATTCTCATACTTTATTTTTTTGATATAATATTTTGATTTTTTTGTTATATAGTTACATTTAACTACTATTTTTATAAGTTATTTTAACA
>JARHVA010003238.1:1192500-1265000 GCA_037957365.1 Torreya grandis
TTTTATGTGGCTCCCATGACCAATGTCTCAAAAAAAAAATTGACTACCCATCTAAAGTTTAAAACCTATGTGGTTAGTGACCAAACCCTTTTCCCATTGAGATGTTTACACTTGTCACCATCACACATCCATGAGATTTCAAGCTTAATGTATACAATAAAGTAGATAGTTTGTGCTTAGTGACCATGGGATTATGCCATGTGGAGGTATAATATTTTATACCTAATTCACATATATTAATGTTTTTACACTTATTCAAAAAACTATTTGAGATATTAAATTTATGACACTTACTACCATCATGGCTCCATGGGATCACATACTCCATGTAGACAATTTAATTGTGTCTTTATGAGATGATGAGATTTGTTATTCTCTATGACTGCAATCAAAGTATTAAACATAGTTAACTCTATGTATTACTCTTAGTATCAATATAAATATATTCACTATATTTTAATGATAATTAAAATAATAATAATCACCATTAAAACTTTCATATTAGTAGGATTGAGTGTTAAATTTAGGTCTAAAAATAGGATGCAATATATCCAATTAGAGTGTTTTCAATATTATATAGATAACTAATAGATATTATTTGGGGAGGATATGAGTATCTTAAATCCTCTTATTTAATCCAAAATAAACTCTTAAACTACCATAAAAATTATTCTAAAAAATGATGGAGATCAAAGTAACTTTTTAAGTAGATTACTTTTTCCCCAAATTTCTACAATTTGAAATATCACACAATTTGCTTTGAGTATCCATTTTTATTGTAAGTATTAAAAATTAGGTGAAGATAATAATATCCATATTTATTATAAGATTATTTTTTTATTAAATCCATCCTCCATAATGTCCATCTACTCCTTGATATATAATACTCAACATAACACTCCTTCTAGGTGTCTCATCTCTTGCCAAGCCATGTTCCCTTTTTATGATAAAATTTTGATATTTTTAACGTATATTTTAGATACCTATTAAATGTAATTGAAACCCATTAAACCACAATTTTATTTCAATAAATAATTGATGACATGTTATTTCAAAGCTTCAACAAATTTCATGTCTGAAATTAATATAATTATGTTGATAAAGGTTAAGTTTTACACAAATTATTTTGTAGTTAACAATGCAGAACAACCTATTAAAATGGATTAGTAAAATTTTGGTGGATGGACCATCTTGTGCCACTTCTCTATCTGATATCTTCACACATAAAGTGAAAAATATATGAATTGATATTTCATTCAATGTACTAGCTAAAATGGAATACATGGGTTAAACTAGTTAAGAACAAAGTAATGCTCTGTCAAATGTTTTTCATGGAGACTTATTTTATTTTAAAGAATGATTTTAGGTTTCAATCATGTTTTGGGTCATCATTTTTTTAATTTGATCAATTTTATATGGGTTATCTAAATATTAGAGGAAAGGCTATATTCATCCTTCAATATCAATATTGAATATATTTAAGATCAACTACATCATGATTTATAAATTATTAATGAGGTAAGAATCATTCCAATTTTCTTTTACTTTAGCTATTTTCCATAAAAAATATTTTAACTAACTTGATTGATACCTAATTTGTTAATTTATGCATCATGTGCATGAAAATACCAAGAAAAAATAGTCTTTTCTCCCATTTCAACCCTTATGTATCACTATTGGTCAGCAAAATGCAAAATATGTATCTAAGTTTGTAAAATCATTTTACAAAGTATTTATACATGGTTTACTCATTATTTATTTAAGTATTTCCTAAAATACTTGAAACACAAATTAACTTTCATGATAACCATATTGATTATCTTCTAAAAGAGTGTACAATTATAAGGGAAAGGGTTGACTATATGGAATAAGAGCATTATGTCCTTGAAATTCATATTTGAGTACTAAAATATGCTTATGATTTTAGACATGGGAATATTTGTTCTTGAAATTTTTCATTTCCTTAAATTCTATATAACATGCTTATAAATAGAGCCCCTTCCTTTGAGAGACCTGAATTTGTCTTAACTGACACTTTGTATGGTAATTCCTAAACCCAAATGATTTATAACATCATTTTCCTTGGTCTAGCATTAGTAATTTTTCATGTGATGGTTATTACTATGCTTCTAGGCCAAGGTAATTTTTTTTCAATATTAGTAAATGTGGGTTTCAAATAGGGACTTTACCCTTTACACGAAACATAGAGGAATGGACATCAAAATTAGATATGAAAATAATTCCCAATAACAAGAACAAATATTGAACAACAACATAAAAATAGCATAGGCCACTACACTAAACCAAGATACAACTAATATCCTTTTAAACCATTTTCATTTCATGATATGAGGGTCATGTTTAAGGGTTATAACTCTTTCTTTCCTTGACCTTTATTTTCATTACCAACAATCATCCATTATCATACATACTCTAAATTAGGGAGGATGGGAATCTAAATTTCTAATGAATTCATTAATTTCAAATTCTCCAAGGGTAACCAATTCGATAAACTACTAAAGACTATTTTGGATAATTTGGACTTATACCCACTAAAGTAGAGTGGAGAAATTTTTCTCCAAAAATAAGTTTTTTATATTCCAAATAAATTAGACTATTTCAAACCATTTGGTCATATATCATTTCAAATGAATTGGACTCTTTTGAATAATTTGGACTTATACCCACTAAAGTGGAGTGGAGAAAATTTTCTCCAAAAATATTTTTTCTATATTTAAAATAAATTCAATTATTTCAAACCATTTAGGCCTAGATTATTTCGAATAAATTGGGAAATTTCAAATAATGTGGACTTATACCCACTAAAGTGGAGTGGAGAGAATTTTCTCCAAAAATAAATTTTTTATATTCCAAATAAATTAGACTAATTCAAATAATTTGTGCATAGATCATTTTGAATAAATTGGGCTATTTTGAATAATTCAGAGTTATACCCAATAAAGTGGAGTGGAGAATATTTTCTCCAAATTTTTTTTCTATATTCCAAATAAATTGGAGTGTCAAACCATTTGGGCATAGATTAGTATGATTAAATTGGGATATTTTGAATAATTTGGACATGTACCCACTAAAGTGGAATGAATAATATTTTCTCCATAAATATGTTTTCTATATTCCAAATAAATTTTATTATTTCAAACCATTTGGGCATAAATCATTTTGAATAGATTGTATTATTTTGAACACATGGCACCATTCTTTGCCTTCAGACCAATTGATCCTTTGAAGTAGCTTCCATTACTGGGACACATGGAACCATTTGATTACAAAAATTATGGATGAAAACATATTAATCAATTAGTTCATCTAGTAATATGATATCATTGGATGTTTCCCACGGTTGCTTAGTCATAAAAAATGTGTGAGGTTTGATGGATAACCATTCAACTTTAGAACCAAGGAAACATAGGGACTACAATTACATTCTCATCAAGTTTTCAAGGTGTGTATGACTCCAAGGTAATTATTATAATAAAAATGATTGAGATGGTATGGGTTGAATCAATTTCTTATAAACTTTGTTTCAATTTCTCCTTATCATACATGAACCATTACATCAACATATAGATTAAACAATGCATAAACAATCACCCATACAATCATGGAATATAATTTACACAATACAACACATCATATATGTGGGAAAACCTCAAGGGGAAGAAAATCCACTGATACCTTCAAATTTAACATACTCCTATTAAAAAAAAATATCAAGTTTTAGTCAATCCCTAACTTCACATGGAATACCAACCCTAACTAGTTAAGCACCAACCCAGCTAGGCTTTCATAAGCACCTAACTATAAGGAGGCACCAACCCCTTAGATGACTCAAAATCAAATTATCCACCTAATTTATTTAATATTATTAATAAGACCTTTTTTTAACTAACTTATGATGGCCATTTCTTCATCTCTTCACACACTTATCCCTCTCAAACTACTTTTTAGGCCTCTTTGCTCAATTAGGTCTTTTCAAGACTGATTAGGTCATATGACCTTGATTTTCATATATAAAACCTATGGGAAGCATTCATAATAGTTTTTATATTCTATTAATATATCATAAAATACCTCCTTCAATTTACGAATACCCTATTTCATTTAGTTTATCTTTGCTCTCTCTTACACACACATTAGTCTTCAATTGGCCTTGTATTTATACACACCTTTTAATCATATCCATCTTGGTTAGGCATATATAATTTCAAAATTATATTACCATATAAATAGGTATTAAAACACATTTAATACATGAATCAATCATTATAATATGTCATCCATAATTTTGAAGACCAAAAACCTCTTTTAGGCCTTAAGGAGACCTAATTCAATTAGACCTTCATTAGCATATGTTATCCTTTGATCTCATTGGAAAAATTTAATTCCCCACACATGGTAGGAAAAATTAATATTCAACTCAAATTTACCCATAATAATATTATCTTAGGTCCATTTCACCTTTTATCTCCAACCACCACTTGAAGCACACTATTATTATCGTTCACAATTAGGCTTGTGAACCTACAAAAAGTCTATCTTGAACTACTAAGGTTTAAGAATAAATTATCTAAAAACCCATGGAAATAAATAATATATAAAGAATATAAATTATCATAAAAACATCACCATGTTATTTAAACTTCACAACTCAATGCAAAATGGATTGAACTCATCTTTACAAATAGCCCACTAAGAACTACCAAAACACTCCAAAACCCAATCATGAACAATTTGATCTTTAAGACCTAAAAGAACAATTATCATGACTATTTATCCTTTAAAAATATAATTTAACATATATATATATATATATATATATATATATATATATATATATATATATATATACAAAATTCACAATTTCTAATGTCAAATATTGGTCTTGCAAACCAATCTTTTGACTTCATTACACATAGTCAAACAAGAACTAGAAAAGCCATTTTGACTTCAACATTTAAACCGATTTCATTGACTTTAAATATTTATAAAATCATGAAAACTAATTTTAATTCACAAAAATCAACACCATATTTCAACATAGTGCATATAACATCAAACCCATCATTGTAACTTGCTTATTCAGAACTGCAAGTTTACTTTAAAGCACAATCAAGATGACTAAGACATTCAACACATTTTTAAACATATTCAATGACTTATAATTTACATATATTATAGTATGATATAATTAGACCATTATTATATAAAAACATAATATTCTCAAATAGAAATGTTGGTCTTGTAGACCAATCTCATAACCTTACTATACACAGATCTCATTGAGCCAAACATGTCATCTTGTGAGAAACTTTTTCACTATAACCACTAACCTAAAAAATATATACCAAAAAAATAATGTATTAAAAGTAATAAAAATAATATCCATGAACTTTTTTTCATTCCTATCTCACTATAACACATTTGTAAACCTCTTCTCACTAATGTTTGGGTTTTTCACTATTTACACCATTAGGCTTGTTAGTGACTGGCTATCTTGGATGACCATTTTATCATAACCAATGGATGGAACCCATATATAAACCACAATTTAAATAAAATGCATGTATCAATATTCTCCATCTAATGATTTACATACTTTGACTTGGTGAACTCTAACTGTTATAGTAAATATCTAAGAAACTAGCACTTTTTTGTAGAGTTTACTCACACACATAATAACTTAATCACACTTGAAAGTGATTGGGAAAGTTTAATACATGATAAAATATTTTTTATAGTCATTTTATACCATTATATGTTGTTTTGAAAAATATATTTCACATCAGCGCATTGTTATGGTTTTTAGAGAGGGTTAACACTATTTTTGGTGTTAGCAGTTATTCATAAAGAATAGACTCTCATTTCTAAAACTAAGGCCTGGATATATTATTTAAGACCCTTACCCATCTCTCATTAACATATAAAGTTACCATGCATAGGTTACACATTCCAATAAACACTTGAAAGTCCTCTGGTTTGCATACCTTCATTCAGTGTACTCGAGAGACTTCAAAATTATTGTTTTTGATTTTTATTGTAAATAATGACCTAAAAATTTATTAAAACACTTTAAAAAATATACCTAACCTTTTAAAATATTTACATAATCATAAACACTTTTAAATCTGATTATGACCCCTCATTAGGCTACACTCTTTCTCTTTGCTTGCTTAGACCTTGACCTATAAATCACATTAGGCCTTGAAAATAAACTTTATGCCTATTTTCTTGTACTCTAAACCACTTTCACATATTAAATTAGCCTCATACATGATAATAAACTATCACAAATCCTTCATATGCCTTAACAGTAGATCATGATGCCTTATTAGGTTAGGTAGGTTCTAGTTATAGACTTGATCTGTAGGTCCTACCCATATAGGATCACCCTGAGACAATAATGAGTGCTTAATGCTTCACATAAATGTTCAAAAAACCTCATAGAGTCTCTTATGCCTTTGTACATCCATCTCACCAAGACACCATGCTCAAACCTTCTCACTAGGACTTTATATGCAATGACTAGTGCCATGATTAGGCTTCTTAAGCACTTAAAACTTGATAACTAATATTGAAACACATTTTTATGCTTATACACCTTAATTACATGCCTTAAATGATCCTTAAATAATTTCATACCTATACACATACCTATTCATGCTTACCATGTACATGTTCATGATATGACTATGCATGTTATGAATAGGCTTCTTAAGACACCTTCTACTCAAGGACTACTAATCTAACATGCTTACCTCAATGATGATATCAAACAAGAAAATTTGTAAGATAACACTTTTACACCAATTTATAAACCTTGAAAATAACCAATAAATAGAATCATTAGGTTTCCTTCAAAGTCTCTCTCAACATAAACACATTAAGTTGCCTTCAAATTCTCTCTTGTCACATGGCTTCCTTGTCACATCAAGCACACAACATCATACCTAAAATACCACTTACCATGCATATTCACCATATGAACCTTGAAATCAATGAAATCAACCTTTATATCAATGACAATACTTCTTAACAAACTCCCCCATTGTCATTAATGGAAAAACATTCTTAAATTTGAGTACTCTCATCTCCCTAAAACTTGTCAAACTCCCTTCTTGAAATTTCTCCCCCTTTGTTAATGACAAAGGGTCATACATACTAAAAATTATAGAACAATAGCTTTTTGAAACAAAATATCAGCACATATAAATGAATAATTATAGGAACATGCTCCCCTTTCTCCATACATACCTCCTTCAAATGAACTCATTACAAAACCACTTCTCAACATAGATAAATCTTAGTCAAAAATATAATTATATCCCCCTAAAACCAAACATCCACCATTATTATGATAACTAAATAGTGTTTTCATGAATCCTAATAGATTCATCCCTTTCCATAGGATACTAAAAACACACAAGATCAGGAGATTCCTATATCTCCATGTTCTCACAAGACTGAATATCCTTCATTGTCATTTTAGGCTTGACCTCTTAATCAACCATTTGATCATCAATATGAGCTGACAATAGAAATTCCTAATTTGATTTATCATTTTAAGTATTCTCTACCATATAAAATAGTCCATTTGAGATAGTAGACTAATCATGACTAGAATTTACTATCTTTGGTTTTCACACATTCATTTGCCTTCTATCTTGCACTCTAGGGGATTCAAACCTCTTATTTTGACTTGATGACCTTCTAAATCTAATAGGGACACTATGAGAACTATATAAAACAACTTGATACATACTTATTTATTGATGATTACTTTCATAATCCCATGAATATTCATTCTTAAGGGGTCTTCTACACTCTCTTAATTTATGACCAAATAGAATGCATGCAAAATAGTAACCATTGAATGAATTATCATACCTCATATCATTAGGCAGTATAATTGGTATTTTAATGTTGACCTTCTTGTATTCATTAACCTTCTCTTTGACTTGAGCTACCTCCTTTTCATCTTATTTGAAACTAATACCTATCTTGTAACTTGAAAACCTTTGATTACTCAAGATGTTATTTAGAGTTTCAGTACTCTTTTCAAACTTCATGAAGTTATTAAACTTGATAGATGTTTGATCCAACTTAGATTTTAACAATTGAATTTTAAATCCATACCTAATGGATTCTTCCTCTTTAGCTTCTAATCTTGTAGTAACTATCTCTATATGTGCTTCAATTTGATTGTTGATCTCATCATACTCCTTGGATGTGTTACTCAATGTCTCCTCAAACAAGACAATATGTTCTTCATAGTCCTTAACTAATGATATTAGTTTTTTATTATTCCTTATTTTGAACTTCAACTCCTCTAGAGCACTCATCAATTCTGTCTCAAGATTCACTTTAACTTCTTCATATAATTATTCATCATTCATAAGGCCTTTCCCATTTGATCAACCCTCATTATATGTTTATATATCCATGAATAAATTTTTATTTTTGTCATGTACATGTTCATTAATATCATCATCAATATCATATGTGCTTGTGCCACTTACATTAGACGAGTTATCTTCTTTGGTGTAGAAACTTCTCTTATTTCTAAATGATTCTTTCCTAACTTCATAATTCTTAAAATCCTTGCTTTTGTTAGGAATATAGACCTTTTTATCATCTCCTTGATGTTCATCATGTTATTAATCATGATCGCTCTTATCTTTGTTATGACACTTTGATGCAAAGTGACCAATATTACCATCGTTGAAACATTTTAAAGGCAACTTACCTTTGTACTTACTAGATCCAAACCTCAATTTCTTAGCGAACATGGCTATTAGTTCATCATCATTAACATATGAACATAAATCATCCTTGATCTTATCAATTTTTTACTTCTTCTCAACTTTTAAAGTTTATTCCCTATTGGGAGGTCTTAATTTACTCTCATCTCATAGGTAGTTAAGATGCCATGAATCCCATCCATTTCAACCTTGTCCAAATCTTACATCTCTTCTATTGCAGACACCTTAGAATCAATTATAGGAGCTAGTGATCTCAGTAAATTTTGAAAAAATATAGACTCTTTAAATTATTCTCTTAATACTCTAATGACATTGACAACTTCATCATCCTTCAATAGGTAAGATGAAATGGTTTCATTTGCATTCATCTTCCAAATTTCAAACTATCTATGATGGGTCTACAACTTGGCCATGCTTACCTTGACATCTCATTCATAGACATTATTCAATTTATCCTATATTAACTTGATTTAATCATAGTGCATAACCTTTACAAACTCTACCTCTGATAGGCCACATAGAATGCCATTCATTGCCTTGGAATTGCTCTCACTTTCATTCTTATTTGATGCATTAGTTGGTGGTGTAGAAGGTGGATTCTATTTGTTCATAATTGAATTCTATATTTTAGGGCCCATTGACATTAGATATTTACTCATTATGATGCTCTAAAAAGGATAATTAGTCTCATTGAAGAATAAAGAAACCAACTTGAGTTTTTTGACTAGCCATCCTTTGCTTCTAGGATCTCCTTTATGCTATTATGACTACTTCAAAAGACCTACTCTGATATAAAATATTGTAATCAAAATGAGTTTGTGGGGGAGAGGGGTGAATCTATTACTTTAAAAACATCAATTCCTCCTTAGCAAATGTGAACCATACATCAACATATAAATTAAATAATGTATAAGCAATCACTCATACAAGCATGAAATGCACTTTACGAAAGACAACACATCATATATATATGGGAAACCATCAAAGGGAAAAAAACCCACTAATACATAAAAGTAGACTACATTCCTATTAAGATAAAATATCAAGTTTTATTGAAGCACCAAATTCACATGGAGAACCAAACTCAACTAGCTAAATACTAACCTAGCTAGGCTTTATCAAGCACCCACTTGCAAGGAGACACCAACCCCCTAGATGACTCAAAAACAAATTAGATGCCTAATTGATTTTATCACCTTTAAAAAAAATTATTACTTAAATAATTGATGATGACCACTTTTTTTATCTCTTCACATACTTATCCCTTTCAAAATACCTTCTAGGCCTCTTCGCCCAATTAGGTATCTTGAAGACTGATTAGGTCATATGACCTTAATTTTGATACATAAATCCTATATCAAATCTTCAAAATATTTTATATATGATTTTTTTTTATATACAAGACCTAATTTTACTTAAAAACACCTATTTCATTCACTTACTCTTTGCTCTCTATTACACACATTAGGCCTAAAACTACCTTGTATTTATACAAGACTTTTGCTCATATCCTTATTGATTATGCATACATACTTCAACACTTTTATTAAACTTAAAATATGTATTATAAAATGTTTCATACATTAATTAACCATTAAAATAGGTCATCCATAACTTGAAATACCAAAACCTCTTTTAGGCTTTACACAAACATAATTCAATTAGGCCTTCATTAACACATGTTAACCTTTGATCTCCTTAGAAACATTTAATGCTCGACACATAATATGAAAACTTTATATTCCACTAAAATATAACCATAATAATATTATCTTATGTCCATGACACCTTTTAGATCCAACCACCACATGAACAACACTATTAGTACTATTCACAATTAGGCTTATGAACCTACATAAAGTTTGTCTTGAAATACTGAGGTTTAGGCACAAATTGGATAAATAAAAATAGAATAAATAATATATAGAGAATATAAATTAACATAAAAACATAACCATTTTATTTATAACTCAAAACTTAAGGCAAAAAAGGATTGAACTCATCTTTGCAAATAGCCCCGTCAGAACTATCAAAACACTACAAAACCCAATCATGAACAATTTTATCTTTAACACCTAAAAGAACACTTATGATTATTATTACTTTAAAAATATCCTTTTAAATATATATAACACTCTTAAATACAAAATTCATGAGGTCTAATGTCAAATATTAGTGTTATAGACCAATCTTTTGACCTCAATCCACACAGTCACACCAAAACCAGATAAGCCATTTTGCCATCAACATTTAAAACACTTTCAATGACTTAAAAATATGCCAAATGCATGAGTTTAAATTTTAAGTCACAAAAAATAGTAACATTCACATTATATATTTCAACATAGGGCATATAGCATCAAACCCATCACTTCAACTTTCTTACCTAGAACTGCTAATTTACCTCAGAGCACAATCAAGATGACTAAGACATTCAACACCTGTGTAAACATATTGAATGATTTTTTATGAACATATATTATCCTATGAGATTATTGTACCATTATTATATATAAATATAATATGGTCAAATATAAATATTCATCTTGTAGACCAATCTCATAACCTCACTATACACAAACCTCACTGAGCCAAACAAGTAATCTTGTGAGCAAATTTTTCACTATAACCACTCACCTCCAAAAATTATTAAAAAAATTATCATATTTTAAAATTCCTTAATATCATATCCATGAACTTGGTTTCATCCCTATTTAATGATAACACATTCCTAAGCCTCTGCTCACTGTTTCCTGGGTTTTCCACTATTTCCACCGTTAGGCCTATTAGCGACTAGCTATATTGGATGGTTAGTTTACCATTATTTAGGGATGTAACCTATATATAAACAAAAATGGACATAAAATAAAAGTATTAAACTTATATATCACACTATTTTCAAACTTTTACTTGGTCAACTCTGACTACTATAGTAAATGACTAAGAAACTAACACTTTCTTATAGGGTTTACTCACATACCTTATAATTTATTCAAACATTGAGGTTACTATGATATTTTAATACATTATATAATAGTTTTTATATTTATTTGATACCATTCTAGGCTGTTTTGAATAATATATTTCACATCAGGTAATTGTTAGGATTTTTAGAGAGGGTTAACATTATTTTTGATGTTAACTAATGTTCATAAAGGATTGGCCCTCATTTATAAAACTAATTATTGGAGATATTATATAGGACCATTCCAAATATATCCTTAACATCATAGGTTCCCATTGAGAGATTACATGTGCCAAAGCAAACCTGAAAGTCCTTCTCGAGTTTGCATCCCTTCATTATCTGTACTAGAAAGACCTCAAAACCACTTTTCATGATTTTTATTGAAAACCATGATCTCAAAATTTATGAAAAAACTTTTAAAAACATACCTCACATTTTATAATTCTTACATAAAAACAAAAACTCTAAAATTTGATCATGACCCCTTGTTAGGCTACATTATCTCTCTTTGCTTGTTTAGATATTGACCTACAAATCACATTAGGCCTTGAAACTAACCTTAATTCATCTTTACATGTTCTCTCCACAACTCTCACATACATATAAAACTTCATAAATTCTATAAAACTATCATACATCCTTCATATGCCTTGATAATAGATCATGATGCCTTATTAGGCCAAACAAGCTCTCGTAATGGTCTAGTTGTAGACTAAATGTGTAGGTACTACCCATATAAACTCACCTTGAGACTCTCTTTAGTGCTTAAATTCCTCACATACATGTTAAATCAACCTCATATATTATTTTATTCCTCTTTTCATTCATCTCACCAAGACACCATACTCAAACCTTATCAATAGGAATTTACATGCCATGGCTAGTGTCATGACTTGGCTTTTTAAGGACTTGAAACTTGAAAATTGATCTTGAATATATATTTTTATGATTATACACCTTAATCACATACATTTCATTCTCCTCAAATAATGCCATACCTCTACACATACCTTATCATGATCACCATGCATAGCCTCATGATATGATTATGTTTGTTATGACTAGGCTTTTTAAGACACTTTATAGTCAAAGACAAGTACTCAAACATTCTTACCTCAATGATTTATTCCAAAAATAGAATTCATAAGACAACACTTTAATACTATTGCAACAACCTTAATAATAACCAATATAAGAATCATTATGTTGCCTTCCAATTCTCTCTCAACAAAAGACATTAGGTTGACTTCAAATTCTCTCTTATCACATAAATTCCTTATCATATCAAGCACAAAATATCATACATCAAATGACCCTTACCATTAATTTTCATCATATGTATCTTGACTTCAATAAAATTAACCTGACATCAATGACAATACTTCTTAATAGTAACTTGGCATTGGCAAACAAATTTAATGAGAGAGAAACTTGACAATTGTTTATTGTTCATTGGGAATATATTAATGATTAGGTGTCAATATAATAATGAATAAAATTATGAAATTTCAAGATAAATTTATGGAGTATCCAATTGTAAGGGGATTAGCTTTAAAATTAGGACTTGATTTATTACTTTCAAGGTATCACCAACTATAAATCAAATTACACTTAATGAGATAAAAGTATTTATAAATTAAAATCGATAAATTTGAAATAAATTAGACTAAATTTTAAATAATTTATAATTAATTTGTATTAAATTGATGACAATGTTTATTACTAGAATTATAGTTTATAATCAATAAATATACTTTAAAAAATCATATGGTGAAGTTACATTCTTCTAAACAATGTTTTATAATTGTTGGCATGGATTTTTTTCCTTCTCCCAAGAATGTGATGATATACATAATTTTTATTCTCCGATAATTTTCATATTTCCAACTTGAATTTCCATTACATCTACTTGATGTAACATAATTCAATTTCAATTTCTGATTTGTAACACAATTTTAAGAATTGCAATCAATGAACATGCAATTAAAAAATCGTCTCCAAAAGTCCCTTTAAAAATAACTTAATCTAGTTTCTTTATGTTTATATTTAAGGACTATAATATCTTTTCCCCCAAACAAACATGAAATTTGAACTTCTGTAACCCATGTCTTGAAGGAGTAGCCTCAAATGATTGTCCTCTATCATTGACCAAATGCCAATGTGAGAAAAATACTGTAATGCCACCTTAAAAATTTATTTAGAATGATCTTGAATGTATTATGACATAATTTACATTTTATAGTCTTCTTTTGTCCCTATATCATTCATTTGTATATTTTTTTGTTTGGTGCACAATAAATAATAAGTCATCTAACCCCAAAATCAAAAGTATTTTAGAAGTCGGTTTTAGCTCCTCTTTTGAAATGTTTGTAATTTGTTAAAAAAGAAACCAATAATTTATTAAAAATATTATATTATAAGAAATATAACATGGAAATTTTCTAATAAATTTTTTTACATGTTACTATATTGGTCATTAATGCGCTTTTGACTTGTATTTCATACTACAACATAAAATCATAATGCATTTCATTTGATGCATTTTTTATTTGAATTTTTGTAAATGTTATAAATATTAATATAAACATATATATAAATAAAAACATGTTCAGGCACATGTAACTATACTCATTATACATGGATGTAACATTTCTATTATCAGTTTTGTAACATACATGTTCATATTGAATCCTTATAACTTGATGATAACGTGATCATATTGAGAAAAAATCATGTTTTGCCATAAATCATTTATTATAGATTTGATATGAATTTAACATTGATCAACCAACATCTATATTCTTACATTATTGACTTTTCTTATGCATGCTAATACATATTTATATGTTTATATAGCCCTTCATAGCCAACAAAATAGGATTTACTCATTTTGAGTCAAAGTTCACTACCACTAATTTCAAATGAATATACCCCTATAGTTTAACCCCATTCATATACTTACAATAAGACACATCAAATTAAAAACTATTTAAATCAATATAAATATAATTGTTTCTAGCAATATAATATTATTCATTTCTTTCCTTATATCAAATAATTCTTATATCTTACATATGTATGTATATCTAATTACTTCTGCAATATATATATATATATATATATATCCCTTTTTCATCAAAATGTTCTAAATATGAAATCTATTCTTCATCGAATTTCTCACAATCATAATATTTATGTCCATTCAAACAAATCATTTTTATATTGATAAAGATCATGGATATTCAACATCAAAATTTATTGTATTTAAGACACAATATAGCATATATTATGTTATTTTAAACTAGTTAAATTAAACATATAAACAACATTTTAATGGGTAAACACAACCATATTCAAGTTGACACAACAATAAAATAAACCCACACTTTCCAATCTCAAGCTGATGCAAGTTTATATTTTATTGTCTTCTACAATCTCATGTCCATAAATAAAAATTCAATTTTAATGTGTTTAAATAAATAAAGACAACTAATATATTCTACTTTATGAAATCATATAATTAGACATTCATTGAAAGGGGTTTTCACCTTTTTTTAGTTTGTATAGGTACACTCTTTCATTGAACCCTTAGTTCTTTATTCACTGCAAGGTATTATATAATGTAGTAACTAAAAAATTTCATCATCAATTGATTTGATCTTTGTAATTTAAAAATGTGTCTTGTTATAGAGTTTTACCTTGTGTTGTTTTCATGAAAGAAATAAGATGTAGAGTTGTGTTATGGGTTGTTATGTTGGAGACACAAAGTCGTAGAGTTGTTTTGTGAATTATTTTAATTGAGACATAAATAGATGAATAAATATTTTTTTAGTATTATATATAGTTTATAAATAAAAAATTATAAAATTTTACATGATATTATCTCACCTTCTTAAACTTGCGATGTGTCATGTTCATTGATTTGATTTTTTGTTATTAATATTTATTCACTCACATGTAATTCCATTTTTTCTACACACCAAAAGATTGCTAAGGTGTTAGGTTTGAAAAATAAATCATACACATCAAATGATTGTTAAGATGTTATATTTGAAAAATGAAGTGTGATTATAAAATAGATTTAAAATATTATACACGTAGTATAAATTGAATTGATTGTTCTTGTAATAGTTGCTATGAATTTGTCAAATAACTTTGAAATTAAACATTAAAAATTATTTGTTGTTCATTTTTTGTAGTGCAAGATAAATTCCTTTGTAATTGTGAACAATCATGCACTAATCTATAAATTCACATGTATCTTAATTTTTAAAAGTAGAGATAACTCTCTCCCAAAATAGGTTATCTATTTCATTTTTGAATGGTCTTACTATTTTGTGTGAACCAATCATTTAAAATATTGATAAATATTTTTTGATGTCAAGGCCTTCATCTAATTTACTTTGTTGTGAATGGAGGATGATATATTCAAGATGAAAATTAGTTAGATCTTGAGAAAAATTGATACCTATAATATGAGTCTAGTTGAATCCATCACTATATGGACCCTAAATAATGATAACTATTTTTTGTATGCAATAGAAATCACAAACACATAAATTTATGAGAGAGTTTTGAATGCAAAAAAATGTTCAAGTTTTTGAATGATGAATAAATTGAAATCCCCAACAATAACTTTATCAATCAATTCTTTAACAAATAAGTGAAGATGTTATTCCCTACAAACTTCAATGAGATTCAAAAGATCAATAATTATTAAATCATCATTTGCACCAACAATGAACATTACACTGAAATCTTCTAAAATGGATGGCTAAAGATATGAGGGCCTATAATAGCAGCTAAATATTTTTGTATTTGTCCTAGGAAGCCAACCTCCATCACTATTTAGATATTTTATCAATATAATTATTGAATCTAGAGATCATTCTTTCCATTATTTTTATTTTTTGGAATGCCTTCATTTAGGACACACAAATCATCAAACATTTTTGTGGAAATTGTATAATGCTCCATTACCTCTTTAGGTGTGATTATTTTTTATTTTGGTAGTGTAAAATCATGGTTGGTTAAATAATATGCAATTTTTGATAATATGTTACATTCCAGCTTCAAAATTTTGCACCAAGTATCCATGTTGTTATACACATGGGTTTTCAAGAAGGAAATATACCCTTTTTCAATAAATCTGCTAGTTCTATTTTTTATTTATCTGAAAGCCCTTAAATATTTTTAAGTAATATTATACCAATCAAATTTAAATTTCATTTATTTTAACTAGGTAAAGTACCACTTTCAAACAAATAAAATGCCTTATCAAAATAATCCCAAATGGGTTGTTCCATGAAAAGAAATCATTTTATCTCTTGTAGTTGTTGTGCTGAATAGTTCATTTGTGTGAACAAGTGTCTATACTATTCATGTATTTATTCCATATTTTCCCCCTATTTCAATATTCATCCAACCTCTTAGTTGGATAAGGTCATATTAAAATCAAACTCTTTCCACAAATGAAGCCTTATAAATTGTTTCATTAACTTCATTATATTGGTTACATAATTTGTGAATAATATAGAATGGAGTACAAGTTTTCAAAAATCGTGCCATTATAATAGAAAATTTATTTCTTGATGATAGTGAATTATATTCCTCATCTAAAAGAATTCTCTATTGTGATGTAATTATGTGTTGGCCATCTATAATTTTGAGTCTTATGGTTTTTTTATCCATCATATCTTCTAGGAATTTTTTTTGATTTGATGATACATTGAGGGTTATTTGGATCAAAATGAACTAAAAATAATCCTTCATTAGAATATAATTATGTTTTACAAATGAATTAATTATAACATTCACCCCTCTTTCATTCAAATTTCTTATTTTGATATTATCATCCCCCAATTCACAGAGCTCTATAGGAATGTTCCCAACATAATTACTAGAGAAAATATACCATGTAGAAAATTCACTATGTGTCTAATCAAAAATTTTTGTTAACAAAAGTGGATCAAAGTTTTATTTGATCTTATTTTTCTCCACTAGTATGATAAATTATATATCCTTTTTCAAATATATTTACAAATATGTTTCCTTTGCTTGTCTTGTTTTCTTCAATGTTTTCTCTATCATGAATACAGGGTATCTTAAATACATGTTTACAAGGTGACAAGTAGAACAAGTTGTCTCTCCTTGTTCATATTTTTGTTTCAACATATTTTTTAATATAATGACCAAATTATATTAGTCTATCAACCCAAAAAATTTAAGGATGTCATAGCTATTCAAATGAAACCCAAATGTTTTACAAGGAGAAAAAATATTTTTTATCAATTCCATTTTACTAGGTGTAAATTTATTGAAATTAGTTGCAGCACGATGGAGAATTCCCTCTTTTCCATTCCATACTTCCATTTTTAATTAAAGGGCATCTTCAAGTTCATCCTTATCACATGCAAAGATTATTCCAATTTAAGAATATTATTTTCTTGATAAAGTGCTAAAAAAATAAATATCTCCATGCATATTTGGTGGATGAAACAACTTAAAATACCAATAAACAAGAGGAATTTTATCACCACCATAAAATAAAAGATGGTGATGTAGATTTAATTATAATTTTGGTAGTTTAAATGGTACTATATCTAAAGTTTCTTGGAGTGAGGCCTTATTATGTTGATTAAGTATGGAAATTTATTATTTTCCAAAAGATATTCTAAAAATTAATTGGAATGATTTAAATTTTTATATTTTGTAAAATTCAAGTTGCATATTGCATCAATTAAAAAGATTATTTATAATATAGTAGTACTAATTGTATATCAACAAATGTGAATTCTAAACTACAATACAAAATGTATATTAAATATTCATAATATAAAAACTAACTCACACTTAAAATAATAATGTATGACCAAAATGAAAATAAATTATATGTAGAGAGATGTAAAAATAATTCAAATGGCATGGCCTAAATGATGACTATATATATATTTATAACATATCAAGAACCAACTAATACAATCTAATGGGCAAACAAATCCACAAAAATATATTTCAAAGGAGAAATATGAGGGGGAAGCATATTTATAATATCATCAAAACACACATCAATAGGTACCTTCAAGGTATCTCTTAGGAGATACATTTCAAACATGCATAAGAGTGAATTTTTCCTTCAAGGTATTGTTGGCCAAATTTGGTCCACATAAGAATATTTTTCCTAGAAATGGTTTGAATAGATGAATAGAGTTCTGGATGGAATGAGTGGACCAAAATTAGAAGAATAAGATATATTTCTTACAAAGATTTTAAAACACTTTAAGAAAACTTAAAGTGTGTTTTATTGATCTTTGAGAAGTATGTCTTGAAGAGGGTCTAGAGTTACAAAGTAAAGAAGACCAATAGGTTTTTATGGTGTTTCAACCATTTAAGATCATGAATTAGGTTGTAAAAAATATTATAAGTCCATTGGAGCATTATAAAAGAGATAAAAGTTTCTTGTAAAATCCTAAAATAACTAGACTATCATAGCACATCATAAAAATGAACGGGTCAGCTTGATTATGCATTGGATAAAGTCACTTAGAAAGCCCCTCAGGCTAAAAACCCACATGGACATGATGTTTTTCATGCAAAGAAAGTCCCTTGAAAATATTTGTTGACCATTTTTTGGTTGAATAGGTAAAAAAATTGGTCCCCTTCTTTTGCTACTATTCTGAGCCAATACATCTTTGATTTTGCATGAGTCTTACAAATTTATATGAACTCTACAAGTTTTTTATGGACTCTACAGAGCTTGGATTTCTACAGACTCAGCAGTTAAATTTTCTATGGACTCTGTAGGTCAGTCTTTTGGTGCATGAAGAACCTGTCAAAGAGTGCAAGGTTTTACAAAGCTTCTTTAGACTCTTGTCTGAAATAAATTCACAAGGAAAGTCAGCATCTTTGAACCATTGAATCAGTTTAATGCCTTGGTCCAATGCTTCGGTTCACTCAGTCGATTCATCAAATGGTTCAACAACTTTTGGTTCAATCAAAGGGTTCATTGGCTTAGTTCAAAGCTTGGTTCAATGGTTACTTCAATGGCTGAGGTTCAACACTCGGTTTAAAGCTTATTTCATGCCTTGGTTCAACAAGCATTTGAACCATTGAACCGATTCAATCGATTGGTTCAACAGTTGGTTCAAAGGAGCGATTCAATCAAAAGTTTGAATCTCCCAAAGGACAAGTGTCATTATAGAGGGTAGAGAGCACCTCAAAGAGGCCACAAAGAAAGCCACAAGGGAAAGTTCTTTCAAAATTTTGTTTAAGGCAGTCAAAAGGTATAATTCCTTCAGACTTTTTGTCTGAAGGAATTCCTTCAGACAAAAAGCCCGAAGGAGTTCAGGAAAGTTGTAAACAAAATCCCACAAAAAGACTAAGGTAAAGAAAGATAATTTCTTTAGACTTTTTATCTGAAGGAATTCCTTCAGACAAAAAATCCAAATAAATTTGTGGAAATCGCGAGCCAAAATCCTGAAAGGAAATTTCTAAAGGCTAAGTGGACAAGGCAATTCTTGCGGACTTTTTGTTCGCAAGAAAATTGTCAGTGGGAAAAGCCCATGTGGAAAAAGCCTGCAAAAAATGTCCATAGAAAATTTCAAAGGGGAAAAGGCTACTGAAGGACCTTGAAGGGTAGGTGCCCTTATGGGGGATTCTCAACCTAATTGAAGGACACTTTCCAAAGGCTAAAGGGTCACCTTCCCTTTAAGAAGGTGTAAAGTAAAAAGTCCACAAAAAAGCCTGCAAGGAAAATGGTTGAAGAGGAAAGCCAAAGAAAGTCTAAGGGGTGATGGACCCAAGGACGTCAAAGTCAAGCATGGTGATTTAGCCATTGGTTTTCAAGCAATGACAGGTGCATGAATGTCAATTTCAAGATAGTGAAATAACCATTTGATTTTAAAATGCTTGAGTGCCAACCAAAAAAGAGCCCAAGGAACGCAGTGACCCACCAAAAGATAGCCCCCAAGGGCTAAGGGAGACATAAAAGGACAAGGCAAGGAAGAAGGCAAAGTGAAAGAAAATAAAAAGTAGTCCAAGAGGCAAAGGGGAGGTGAATTATCACTAGATGGTCACCAAATGGTGTAGATAGTAAATAGTGCAGCCTGTCTTCTCCATTTTGCATTTATAAGGGGATAAACCACGTAAATGTCAGGAAAGAGAAATCTATTTGTAGAAAATAGGTGTGGCTATGCTTTTGCATTAATGTTGGAATGCTAAAGTCAAAGTAGGAGCTGACAATCAAATAGCTCCCTCTTCCCAAGACTTAGAGGGCACATGGGTCAACTTGTCAAGAGCACCAAAGTCTTTTCTGAGAAAGCACCAATTTCTATTCTCTTTTCTATATATTTTAAAAATTCTCATTTGATAAGGATCCATTCTCTCAGCCATAAGGTAAAATTCTGTCAAAAAATCTCTTAGGCTTGTAAGGCAGAACTATGCCAATTTTTACCTCGAATCAGGACTTAGCATTTTTACCTCTATTTGAGCTTACACTTTTGGATGTGTCTATGACTTTGTTCTGTGTTAAGTCATTTTCCTTATGTTTTCACATAGTGATTTTAGGATGTCTAGTGCATTATGAGTTTCTCTTTTATAGGTTTGCCAGAAGTGTCCCTAAAGGTGTGTAGGTGCATGTGAATAGACTACCATAAGTGTGTCTGAGGATGCCTCTGGTAGTTCCTTCCTCCATGTATCTCTACGAACCCCTAACTAACTGATGCAGAAGGGTTTCCCACATAAAATGAAGTGTATGGGTGCTTCTTCTTGGTGAAAAGTGTATGTTCAGGCCTGAGTAGATCAAACTTTTTTGGTGTATCACCCCTTTTTATTTTTAGGTTTAGGTTCTGTTTTAGCATCTATCTCTCTCCCTTTTCACCCCCTTTTTACATTTATTTGTTAGCAGTAGGAGAAACTAGGGCCTAAAGGATACATCATAGGGAGCTAGCCCTTATCTAAAGACTCTTTGCTCTAGCTTCACCAGTCCCACAGGCGAGAGGGGAGTTTCCATTGTTGTGTGTGGAAGGCAAGAGTTAGGCATCCTGCCAAGGGTGCAATCCACTGTGTCAATAGTTTTTGGCATGCTCGATGGGACCAACTAGGACAAGTTGTGTCTAAAGAGTTGAAGAATTTTTGGTGTGTTCTTCAACTAACTAGCCTTTGGAGGCTTTTGCATCAACACCAATGGTGACTCTGAGTTGAATCAACTGGTGAAGCAGTCTTGGTGCCATCAAGAAATCACATATTTGTATTACTTTGGTGGAGCTCAGGTTATTATGGAACCACCTCAAACTCCAGTGTTACTGCCTTCATTTTTGAAGGGTAACCAAGGGAGCTATTTGAGGTGATTGCATAAATAGCCTGAGCTTGATCAAGACATATGAAGAAATATAAGGTACATGGTCCTAAGTAATGGATTATACATGCCAAAATGTGCCTTCATTTGAAATATCTCTTCTTATGCATCAACAGACCTTTCCTAGTCTTCCTAAACTCCCTCAGGTCACTAATCCTGATGGCAAGATCTTAACTTGGAGGGAAATAGCAGAATCATGGGGCAGGAAGGAGAAGAAGAAAGGTTTTGCTCAAAACCTTGAAAAGGATGAACTTGCTCCTAATCACCATGATGATTCCTATGACCGCTAGGAAAGGCTCTTCTAAGAAGATCTAGCTAGGAGAATTGTAGAGTTGGAATCCAGAGAGAGCTTCCTCATCCAATGTGTGATGGATGGTTCAGACCCAATGACACATTCCATGTCTAAACACACCCTACCTACACACCTCTAAGAGAGATATTAGGCCACACCTAATATAGATGAAGTGTTGGCCAAATGGAAAGAGGAGAATCATTCGATTCTAGCTCAAGGACTGCCTCCTCTTCCACATGGTTTTTCCACTTCACCCCTTCTCAAGGAGGAACCTATTTTGTAGGAGGCGAGTGAGGAAGAAAAGATCCAATTTTCAGCTCTCCAAAAGGCTATCATGAGTGACAAAGAAGAAGAAATCATCATCAAGGATCCTTTTGAAGACTTCATCAGTAATGGAGAAGACTTAGGTCATGCATACAAGTGGATGTTCCAGTAATACGAGGAGGAACTTACGCATGGTGAGCTCTCTCCTCCTCTATTTGATGAACTTCCTTGTTACTTCGATGAGGAGGATGACTATGCCATGGAGCTTGAGAAGGAAGAGGATCAGGAAGATGCCTTTGAACATATAGAGACTCTGATCTTTGAGGAGGAAAAAGAGAGGCTGGTCCACCTTGAGGAAAGCCTTAAATAGGAGAGTTTTGAACAAAAGGGTGATGTTTTGTGGGATGAGCAATCAGATTGTGATTCCATTTCAAACATCACAATAGTCACCCTTATTTAGGAAGGCTATGAGTGAGTAGAAGATGATTTTGATAGGATCTTCAATGAAGTAGAAGGAAATGGGTTAAACCATGATGCATTGCAAAGGGACTATGCATATCGAAGGGCTTATGGTGATGAGCCAACAACCACAAATTTCTTGGTGAAATGCACCAACATGAAGGACCAGCATTCAACAAGCTTCCAGGAACAAGAAGAATACATGTATGTTGGAAGCATGTTTGATTCTAATCCACTAGGATGCAAGGCAATCAGGGTGATAGGCAAGAAGAGCGGGTCACCAAATCTCCTTTTCATTCAGCCACTTGTCTGACACCATAAGTCTTCTTACCAAGAAGGGAACTTAAGAAGTTTTCCCTTTGATCTAGGAGGGAGGAAAATATTCTTGACTAGCTGTATATAGTAGTTTGCTTTCAATTTCTTTCCTGCTTTCCCTATAGTCCAGTTTGCACTAGTGTTTTTAGCCTTATGTGTCTTTTCCTTTGTGTGTGCAGTAAAAGCTTCATGTTTGATTCTTAGATCTTTTGGGGCTATTGCTAACCTTTCTTCAAAGCTACATTTTGACTCTATGCCTAATGGACTGAAAGGCAACTAGTCTCTAAGCATAGCAGGCATGCTTCCCCTGGGAGTCACCAATTTGTTGACCATTTTTTGGTCCAACAGGCCAAAAAATTGGTCCGTTTCTTTTCCTGCTATTTTGAGCCAGAACATCTTTGATTTTACATGAGTCTTGAAAATTTATACAACTCTGCAAGTTTTCTATAGACTCTGTAGGTCCATTTTTATGGACTCTATAGAGCTTGGATTTTTACAGACTTAGTAGTTAAATTTTCTATGGACTCTATAGGCGAGTCTTTTGGTGCATGAAGAACTAGTCAAAGAGTGCAAGGATTTACAAAGCTTCTTTAGACTCTTATCTAAAAGAAATTCATAAGGAAAGTCAGCATCTTTAAACTGTTGAACCATTGAACTAGTTTAATGCCTTGGTTCAATGCTTTGGTTTAACATTTTAGTTTAATCAACAAAGTTCATCACTTTGGTTCAATCAAATGGTTCATCAGCTTGGTTCAATGCTTCTATTACTCAGTAGGTTCATGAAATGGTTTAATGGATTTTGGTTCAATCAAAGGGTTCGTTAGCTTGGTTCAATGGTCAGTTCAACAGCTGAGGTTCAATGCTCAGTTCAAAGCTTGGTTCATGCCTTGGTTTAACAACCATTTGAACCATTGAACTGGTTCAATCAATTGGTTTAACATTTGTTTCAAAGGAATGGTTCAATCAAAAGTTTGAATCTCCCGAAGGAAAAGTGCCATTATAGAGGGTAGAGAGCACCTCAAAGAGGCCACAAAGAAAGTCACAAGGGTAAGTTCTTTCAAAATTTTGTTTCAGGTAGTCGAAAGGCATAATTACTTCAGACTTTTTGTCTGAAGGAATTCCTTCAGGCAAAAAGCCCAAAGGAATTTGGGAAAGTTGTAAACAAAATCCTATAAAAGACTAAGGTAAAGAAAGATAATTTCTCTGGACTTTTTGTTTGAAGGAATTTCTTCAGACAAAAAATCTGAAGAAATTTAGGGAAACTGTGAGCCAAAATCTCGAAAGGAAATTTTTGAAGGCAAAGCAGACAAGGCAATTCTTGCAGATGTTTTGTCCACAGGAAAAGCCCACATGGAAAAAGCCTACAAAAAATGTTCGTAGAAAATTTCAAAGGGGAAAAGGCCGCCGAAGGACCCCGAAGGGCAGGTGCCCTTGCGGCAACTCTTAGCCCAATTGAAGGACGCTTTCTAAAGGCTGAAGGGTCACCTTCCCTTCTGGAAGGTGTAAAGAAAAAAGTCTACAAAAAAGTCAGTGGGGAAAAAGGCCGAAGAGGAAAGCCAAAGAAAGTCCAAGGGGCAATGGGCCTGAGGACATCAAAGTCAAGCACAATGATTTAGCCATTAGTTTTTAAACAATGACAAGTGCACGAATGTCAACTTCAAGATGGTGAAATAGTCATTTGATTTTAAAATGCTTGAGTGCCAACTAAAAAGGAGCCCAAATAATGTAGTGACCCACCAAAAGATATCCCTCAAGGGCTGAAGGAGCCAAAAAAAGACAAGGCAAGGAAGAAGGTAAAGTGTAGGAAAAGACAAAGTAGTCTAAGTGGCAAAGGGGAGGTGAGTTATCACTAGATGGTCACCAAATGGTGCAAACAATAAATGGCATGGCTTATCTTCTCCATTTTGCATTTATAAGGGGACAAACCACATAAATATCTAGAAAGAGCAGTTTGTTTGTAGAAAAGAGGCACATCCATGCTTTCGCATTAATGTTGGAATGCTAAAGTCAAAGCAGGAGTTGAAAATCAAATGGCTCCCTCTTCCCAAGGCTCAAAAGGCACATGGGTCAGCTTCTCTAGAGTGCCAAAGTCTTTTTTGAGAAATCACCAAGTTCTCTTCTCTTTTTTATATATTACAAAAATTCTCATTTGAGAAAGATCCATTCTCTTAGCCTTAATGCAAAATTCTGACCAAAAATCTCTCGGGCTTGTAAGGCAGAACGCCAATTTTTACCTCGAATCAAAACTTAGAATTTTTACCTCTATTTGAGCTTGCACTTTTGTATGTGTCTATGCCTTTGTTCTATGTTAATTCATTTTTCTTATGCTTTCACAAAGTGATTTCAGCATGTCTAGTGCATTGTGAGTTTCTCTTTTGCAGGTTTGCCAGAAGTGTCCCTAGAGGAGTGTAGGTGCCTGTGAATAGACTACCATAAGTGTGTCTGATGATGCCTCTGGTAGTTCCTTCCTCCCTGTATCTCTATGGACCTCACTAATGTAGAAGGGTTTCACACATCAGATGAAGTGTATGGGAGCTTCTTCTTGGTGAAAAGTGTATGTTCAGTCCTGAGTGGATCAAGACTTTTTTGGTGTATCACCCCTTTTTATTTTTAGGTTTAAGTTCTATTTTAGCATCTCTCTCTCCCTTTTCACCCCCCTTTTTACATTTATTTGTTATTATTAGGAGATACTAGGGCCTAAAGGATACATCCGAGGGAGCTAGCCATTATCTAGAGACTCTCCTCTCCAGCTTCACCGGTCCCACAAGCGAGAGGGGAGTTTTCATTTTTGCATGTGGAAGGTAGGAGCTAGGCATCCTACCAAGGGTTAAATACACTACATCAACAATATTTTATCTTGATGAGTTCTCTATCTCATGATATAAGCCTTTAAAATTAGACTTGGAGAGTAAAACATGCACAAAGCTTCATGAAATAACTATTTGAATTCAAGTTCCTAAGGATGAATGTAGAGTTGAAAAGTGGTAAGATCTTGGGTACCCATATCAAATATAATGGTGAGAATAAAATTGATGATATTAGTTGGTCCTAAATAAATAAAAGAGTGTATTTGATCATAATTTAAAGATCAATAGTGAGCATCATGTCAAAAGGTCAAAGGATCTTTAGGGTAAACATGCAAGTGATAAGTGGCATAATTCACATCAACTAACAAGGATAGTGGGTCTAGTTAGATTAATGGTGAATATTTAAATGTAAAAAGTAGATCAATGGAGGGAAATGTGTCAAAGGCTCAATATATCTTAAGATTAAATCCACAAGTGATAAGTGTCTCAATTGCATTAGACTAGTAGAAGATCTATGGATCACACTCATTCATATAGAGGGAGATATATAGCATGCATGACGTCAAGGAGTCAAATATATGATAGTAGGATCCTAATAATGAATGAAGAACTAAAATATGGCATAATTTTAGAAGGCCTAGATCAAGATCGATGGCTAATATTAAAAGTTAAAATCTAGGGACTTTAATAGAGATCAAATTTGACTCAGGTCAAACCAAGGTAGATTTTTCAAATGATTCCATTAAATCTCAATTGAGCCCTATACTAGAGGATCTAGAGCATGTAGACTCAATTTTATTGTGTTTTCAACATCATGTATAATAAGGCTTTAACTTCCACAATTTTTAAAGGCAGAATAGATATATTTAGACCTAATATGGTTTAAGGACTATGTTACATAGTCTGTAAGCTCTTCATGGATATAGTTATATGTAAACTAATAAATGAGATTGGTTTTCAATCTATATTAAGATCAATACTTAAATATGGTGATAGGGGTAGGTTTATGACTAATAAAGGAGTGTCTTTTCTATTGACATGGTCACAACTTTGACAAATAGGTACTTGTAGCCATTAAAAGAAAACATAGCATGGCTCTATCAGATTTAAGATATAAGGATTTTGTCCTCAAGAATAATTAAAGTGGAAGATGGCATAGAGTCCCAATATGGAGATGTAATGAGTAGAGAGAGAGTGGGAGCCTAAGGATTTTTTATTCATAACAGGATCATGTCTCATCATCTTATGACAATTTCTTATCTCCTTGTGCATTTTTATTAGCTAATGAGAAGATTCAGGGACTATTGGATCAAATGAAGGCTATTTTTTCTATGATGTATTAACATTGATTTGATAAAAATATCAAGCATTCATTGAATGATGATGGTATATAATCTATTGAACTCTAATGGTGTGCTCCCACTCTCTCATCCCTTTCTCTTATATCTCTTATTTTATTCCATATTTTAAGCTCTTTCTCACTTTTTGATGATAAATTATATCTCAATTCTAAGGAGAAAAGACTCTAATTTGATAGGTTTAGACTCTATCAAAATTTATATGAAATGCCTCTTGAATCAATAAAGGATTTATTTACCCATCTCTCCCCTTTGAATTATGTGTGGGAAAGCTTGTGCATGATGACATTATGAAATAGAATCTTCTATTCCCATTGTCCTTCTTTATTGCTCATTTCTAGGTTTCTTCAAGTTATTTTCAAGTCTAAATTAGTTTTATTTCTATCATTGATTTTATATCTTAGTGAATCTTATAACACCTCATTGCCTTTATTCATTACTTCTTGATCCTAATTTATGAAACACTTTTATAACTAACTAGTTTTGTGAGATTGTGTGAGCTAGTATTGTCTTCTAGTTCCTCAGTTTTTACTTCATGCTTATGTGAGTTCTCATTTAAATTTGTTTCATCACCATGTTAGCCTTTTTAATGATCCTTTACCCATTTTCTATCCCTTTTCCTAGTGCAAACACCAGTATAGGTGATCCATCAAGAGGTATCCATCCTTCTCCAAAGGTCTAACCCCACCATAGCTGACCCACAACCTAGGGTTGTTCCTATAGTGTAGCTCAATTGGAGAGAGCCTAAAGAACCCTCTCTAAGGGTACAAATTCATGTTATAATAATTTCTAGCACACCTAGTGGGACTTCATTTAAAATAAGATTCATCAAAATTTGATGTTAGTTTGATCAATTTATAAAAGTTATAGCTTCCAAACAATAGCATCTGACGACTCGAAAAGAAGATTCAACATTTTGGTAGTAGAGTAGTGACTACATCTCATCCCAAATGTGACTACAAGGTTAGATTTTAGAGGTATCCCATTCAAATTCATTTAATTACCTTTAAACTCAGTAAAAAGATTAAGATTTGCTAATACACACCCATATAAAGGCAAATTTATTCCTAAGTCAATTTTAAGGCCTACCCTTACAAAAATATGTTGGTTTAACCCTTTCATTGCCATGGCATCCCCTAAATATTTCCATATTATGAATTTTAATGGTCAAAGTCCTCTAGAACTCCCTTAATATGATCCTCTTCTAGTAGTAGCTCTAAAAGTGTCCATTATTTTACTAGAGACCAAGTGACAAGCCCTTTTCATCAGCTCATGCATATATCTAAATTCTGTAACATTCATAATATCAATGAGACACATGTAGAAATTAGGTTATTATCCATCTTTTTCAAAGGTAAAGCCCTAGACTAGTATATAATTCTTGTTTCTAACTCTAGTACATCATGGGATCAATTATGGGATGCATTGTGTAAGAAATATAAAAGAGACCATTCATCACTCATAGAATAGTTGACGACATTTCAAGGAGCCCCTCATGAAGTCATGCAAGACTTCAATACAAGGTTCCAAAAAACTTGGCATAGAATCCAAGTCTTAGTTAGACCTATCCTTAAGTTTTCCTTTATTTAATATTTGAAGGCCCTAAATAGTTACATCACAATAATGATCTAATCCATGGGAGGAAACACATTACCAAATGCATATGAAATGACAATTAGAGAAAAAAAATTGTTTGGTGCAGGCTGGCAAGCTTACACTTAGACCACTAATTCTTTTCTTCATTAAAATGAGACAAGCCCCTATTTCTATTCTTCCCCTTACTATCATTTCTTTATCTATAATTTCTACTATACCCTCACCTAAGTAGGAAAAGGCTTCCACTAGTCAATCTAGTGATTCCTAAGAATAACTTTCAAAATCTTAAGATCATGTTCCAATCTTTGGGAAATGAAATAGTGAATGTTAAGAGGTAGAAAAATTCTAGTAATCCTTACTAAGCCTCATATCAACCTCATCAACTATCTTATAAAATAAATAGGCCACCCTACAAAGGTAACTTATAAGGCCAAGGCCAAAATCAAATCCAAAGACAAGGGCAACCTAACTATATTAGGTAAAACAACAATAATCCAAAATTTTCAAGCACTTTCAACACCTTAGTCCCCATCCAAAATAGTATTTCTCAAGAGGCTGAGGGTACCATGCCTTGGAATCAATATTTTTTGCAATACATTATTCCAACAAATGATTTCACTCAAACTTTCAATGATCAATGGCAGTAGCTACTAATTATGGGTACACACAAGATCTTATGGATCAAAACATAGAGATGCCCATGATGATAAAACTAGGAGAGCCTCAAGTCCAAGATCAAAGATTTGATCAAGGACAAAGAAAGTTCAGTGGTACAATAGTGAATTATGAACAAAAAGGATGTTATACACTCAATCATTAGGCTAGTTTTTGCCAAGCTTACAATCTAGTGGCAAAAAATACAAGGTTCAATAGAAGGAACATAGATGGTAAGTAGGAAGTAGTCAAAGAGATTTTGACAATTACTCCTTCAATATCAAATCCAAATTAACTTACTTCTACTCGAAAGTATCTAATCACTCTAAAGAATCAAAATCAAGGGAATGCCTTCGTTCCACAAAACTCACAAATTCAAGGTGCAGTTATGGCTCCCAAAGCACAACCAAATGTTGGTAGTTCAGCCATCAACATTATGGATCAAATGAAAAGGTCTAATTTGAGTGTGTCAATGTGGGATATAATTTACATGCCTAATTAGGTAGACATCCTCCAATAAGGGTTTCCAAGAATCAATGTCTCTAAGAAAACATTAGTCAAGAAGAATGTGGTTCTCACCAATACAACCAAAGTACCAAATGAAAAGAATCCAAGTAAGGTGGTCAATCCTCCTCCCTTATATATTTTAGTAATCATTTTTGATTCTTTAGTGCATCATTTATTGTTAGATATTGGGGTTAACACATTAGTAATGCCAAAGTTTATAGCAAACTAACTTGATCTAAAGTATAGGCCCCATTTAAAGGATTTTTATAACTTGATGGTTGTTCTATGAAGCCATCTAGCATCATCAAAGATCTCAACTTGACCCTACATGCTTGTCCTAATGTCTCAATGGTTCAATATGTATTGATCCTTTATGTGCCTCTTCATTTTTCACTATGCTTATCAAGAGAATTAATAACAAATATTGGAGGTTATCTTGCATGAAACTATTAATACATGGTGTTTAGAATAAGATACAAAACCAAGGTTTATATTAAGGTTGAGCCCATTACATAATTCCAAATTAAACCTTATGGCCCAAATAGCATAAACCTCAATTGCACCATCCTTGATGAGGATGAATTCATAGTTGGTCAAGAATTAAACACTCACCCTAAGAAGATACCATACATGTTCTTAGATAAATAATGGAATGAAAATCATTTGGTCGATCCCTTAAAAAGAGTTGAAGAAAGGGACTTGGGTGTCTACTATTTACATGAAGATAATCAATCCATGTCATCCCTCATTGGACTTCAAGAATATCCTAGTGGCTTATGTAAATTGTTCTTTGATGGTTCAAGGAGAAAACATGGAGTGGGTGTAGGTACAATTTTGGTATCCCCCTCTAATGACAAATATTTTTCTTCTTATAGGTTATAATTTAGTTGCTCTTATAATACAAAAAAATATGAGGATTTTATTAATGCCCTTCAATGGGTTAATAAGAGAGGGATCAATTAATTACAAGTTTATTGGGACTGTGCGTTGATAGTGTACTAGGATAAAGTCTAGAATATCACCAAGAACCCTTTGATGAAGTCTTAAAAATATAAAGTGAAGGACCTAATTGAGGATTTTGAGTATTTTAACATCCAAGCAATACCAAGGAGTAAAAATCAACATGCTAACAAATTAATATCTACGGGAGCTTAATTTGATATCCCAAATGAGTTAAAAAGGACCAAGGTGAAACCACATTTTGAAGTGGTGGTGAGACCGTTAGTGCCAAAAAATGAAGCTTATTAGTAGGTTTTGAGAATGACAAGCAATTATCTATTTCTTACATCAAAAAGAAAACTTCTATTCAATGAACTAGGAAAGGTTGTGACATCAATATGAATAAAAAATAATTCAATTGAGATCCAATAAGCTTCCTAAATGGCTTGTCACCCTTGAAGGTCTTTTTCATGAAGGAGACAATATAAGGAGAGATAAAGTAGTGATCTCAACTATTGAAGATAAATATTAAAGAGTTCTTATCTTCGAAGATAAGCTCTTCAAGCTTAGAAAGGTAAGCACTAAAGTTGAAAGGCATGTTTTCATAGAACATTGTAAAGGATATACATACATACTTTTTTGGGAATATAGTGACTTGAGAGGTTTTGATCCCAAGATCATCCAACAAACTATTGAACTAGAGGCTATTTCCAAGCCTATCACGCATAAGTAGAGGCCTATAAACCCTAAAATTAAAGATCTTATGAGGAAATAATTGACCAAATTAATTGAATCCAAGATTATTTTTCCCATTAAGTACTCCTCATGGGTAACTAATTTGGTACCTGTGAGGAAGAAGAATGGGGAAATCATATTATGTGTTAACTTCAGAGATTTGAATAGGGTATATTTAAAATATCACTACCCCTTACCATAAATGGAATATCTCCTTCAGATAGTTACTATTGCAAGACATTTTTCCCTTTCAAATAGGCATTTAGGTTACAAAAAAGTGTTGGTAAGGGAGGAAGATCAATATAAAACTACCTTCACCATAAAGTGGGGCACACATGCTTACCAAAAGATGCCTTTTAGATTGTCAAATGTTGAGGCTACTTTCCAAGGAGCCATGGAAATGGCTTCCCAAGGGTTGTTGAATCATATGGTACTAGTTTACTTAGATGACATCATAGTTTTCTCCAAAAAGGCTAGTGAGCACATAAACCATCTAAGGTTGATCTTCCAAATATGTAAAGAATATGGGATCTCTTTAAATCCCAAGAAATATGTGTTTATTATTCATGAAGGAAAGATTTTTGGTCACATTATTTCAAAGGAAGGACTATCCATTGACCCTGATAGAATAAGTGTTAACCTAGCCTTATCTTTACCCAAGCATAAGAAATGAATATAGAGATTCCTTGGGAAAATCAAATTTATGAAAAGGCTTATACTTAGTTTTTAAAACTTGGTCAAACCCATCACCACAATTCTAAAGAAGAGCCAAGTTTTTTCTTGGTCAAATTAAGGTAAGGCAACATTTGAGGCCATCAAGTAGGATGTTGCCCAAACACCATCACTCATGAATCTTGATTTATCAAAGGATTTCATATTATACACCTTTACCAAAATTTACAACGTATCAACTATGTTGATGCAAATTAATGGTGAAGGACTTGATCAACCAATTTCCTTTTTTAGTCAAGGGCTAGAGGGATATGAGGTGAGCTACAATTTTATAAAAAATAGGTTTGTAGCTTTAAGGAGCCTCAAAAAGTTTGGACCAATACTCTATAATAGTAAGTTTCATCTTAAGGTGTCTCACCCTATAGTGAGAGACTTTATCCTCAATAATGATTTGAATGAGAAAACATTAGGCTAAATTACCAAGGTTATAGACTATGATGTGTAAAGAAAAGTCACTAAGATGATAAGAGGTGAAGACTTGTGTGTGAATATGGTAGATGATCTTCAAAAATACAAAGAAGTTATTTTGGTAACACAAGATGACTCATAGGTAGATGCACCTCCACTTCATAAATGTTGGTTTCAAGGCATGACACATGTCTTGATTATAGGAGAATTCCCTCAAGGTTTAGACAAATTAAAAATAAGGTATTTTAGGATTTATTCTATACATTATGCATTAGTTGAAGGTGTTATTTTTATAAGGGACCTTAATGGGCTACTCCTTAGGTGCATTGATGATAATCAAGTGACAAAGCTCTTAGAGTAGTTTCTTGATGGATCTGCAAGAGGCCATTTACTCAAAGAGTAATAGTAACAAAGGTAATGAGGGCTAGCTATTATTGTCCTAGCCTTTTCAAATATTCCTATGCATGGGTTAGAAAATTCCAAAAGTGTGCTCTATTTTTAGGAAAGTAGAGACTATAAACTCTTCCACTCAGTCTAATTTAGGTGGAAAAACCTTTCATGTAATAGGTGTCAGACTTTGTAGGGATGATAAATCCACCTTCAAGTTTAGGCAATAAATGGGTGATCATTGAAACTAACTACTTCACTAGAGGGGTGGAATTAATTACCGTAAAAGAAGCTAATGAAATAATAGTATTGGAATTTTATGAAAAAATAATGACTAAGTTTGGTGTCCCAACTAATATAATTCTAGATAATGCCTTAGAATTTTTTGGTATGAAGACAAGTGAATGGGCACTTAAGCTAGGCATCTACCTTAATACATCCTCAAATTACTATCTCTAAGGTAATGGATTGGTAGAGTCCACAAACAAGAATTTGATAAAGATTATCCAGAGGACCATGGAAGAGAATCAAAGAGTGTGGCATACAAAACTAAGGACAACCCTATGGGCTAACAAAGTGACTCCCAAAGCTACAATTGGCAATTCTCCATATGTATTTATATATGAAATGGAAGTCAAATTGCCCATTTATATTTAACTACCTTTATTAGAGTTAGCCCATTATATTGAGTTGATGGAGAGTGAGCCTATGAACATGAGGATGATAGAGCTTGAAGAAACTAGGGACCTTGCAATGAAGACATTAGAGTTACATTGAGCTCAACTCAAAAAAGCCTTTGACAAGAAAGCCACAACAAAGGACTTTAAGAAAGGGGACCTAGTCCTCAAATGGGACTCAAATAAGACCAAGCCAAGAAACCATACCATGTTTTAAAATTTGTGGAGTGATCCTCATTTAATCCATGGATGCAAACAACATAATGCTTTTTAGCTTGCCCAATTGGATGGAGAGGTATTAACCATCCTAGTCAATAACATTCATTTAAAGCATTATTATTAGAAAATTTTGAAGTTTTTGTATGATATTGTAACATATTAGAGTAATTTTATATGCTTTCCTCTAAGTGAATTTAGTGCATTTCCTTTTAATTGTGTTTCCCTTTCAATAAGTGCCTTAGGCATGGTAGTTTATTTTGTTATTTTTTTCCTTTTTGCTTTAATAAGAGGTTTCAAAAAGGGGCAACCTTATATCAATCTCATAATAGTTTTAATTGGGAAAAAATCAAAAGACTCCATGCCCAATGGATCAATTCAAGGTTACTAGTCCTTTGCATAATAGACATGCAACCCCAAGATACCAACAAAAATGATGGCCAAATTTGGCCCACATAAGAATATTTTGCCTAGAAATGCTTTGAATAGATTAGAAGAGTTATGGATGGAATAATTTGACAAAAATTAGAACAAGAAGATCTCATATTGCTTACAAGTTTTTTGAAACCTTTAAGAAAGCTTAAAGTGTATTTTATTGATCTTTGAGAAACAAGTCTTGAAGTAGGTCTAAAGTTGTAAAGTAAAGAACAAAAATAGGTTTTCATGGTGTTTCAAGCATTCAATATCATGAATTAGGTTGAAAAAAGTCTTAAATGAATAGATGAGAAGAGTTATGGATGGAATAATTTGACCAAAATTATAATAAGATCTCATATTGCTTTAAAATATTTTGAAACCTTTAAGAAATCTTAAAGTGTATTTTATTGATCTTTAAGAAACAAGTCTTGAAGCAGGTCTAGAGTTGTAAAGTAATTAATAAAAATAGGTTTTCGTGGTGTTTCAAGCATTCAATATCATGATTCAGGTTGAAAAAAGTCTTAAAATTCTATTGAATCCTTCTAAAAGAGATAACAAGTTGTTGCACAAGCCTAGAAGAACCAGACTATCATGACACATCACACAAAAATAAATAGGTCAGCTTGATTATGTATTTGATAAGTTCACTTAGAAATAATCTCAAGACAAAAAACCATATATATATTTGATGCTTTTCATGTCTATAAGGTCTAATGAAAATTTTATATCTTGATGAGTTCTCTAAGTTAAGATATAAACATTTAAAGTTAGACTTATAGAGTGAAATGTGTGCATGGACATCATGTTTAAGCTTCATGAAATATCCATTTGAATTCAAAGTTCCAAAAAATGAACATAGAGCTAAAAAGTGTAGAGATCTTAGGCGCCCATATCAAATCTAATGGTGATCAGTAACTTAACGATGTCAGTGGGTCCCAAAGATCTAACAGAGTGAATTTGATCATATATCAAAGATAAATGCTGAACATCAAGTCAAAAGGTCAAAGTATCTCCAAGGTGAACATGAAAGTGACAAGTGGCATAATCTCAAGAGTAGAATATATATCTAATGTAATGCATCAAATGATAAGACTAGTGGGTCTAAGTAGATTAATGGCGTGCATTTAATTATATAAAGTAGAATAATGACAAGTAATGGGTTAAAAGGTCAATGGATCTTAAGAGAAAATCCATGGGTGATAACTATCTCAACTATGTTAGACTGGTATGAGATATATGGATCACGTTCATTTATACAAAGGGATAACTATGACATGCATAAGGTCAAGAAGTCAAATAACTGATAATAGGATCTTGAGAACTAATGAAGAGTTGATAGATGGCACAATTTGAGAAGGCCTAAATCAAGATCAATGTCAATTGTTAAAATTTAAAATCTAGGGAATTGAAATAGAGGTAAAATTCAACTAAGGTTGAACTAGGGTATATTTTTTAAAGGACACCATTTAAGTTTAGTTAAGGCCTTTACTAGAAGATCTAGAGCAAGTAGACTAAATTTTCTTGTGTTTTCAACATCACATACAATAATCCATTATCTTCCACAAGTTTTAGAGGTAGAATGGGTCTTTTTATAACTAATATAGTTTAAAGATGATGTTACATAATCTATAATCTCTTCATGGATATAGCTTTATGAAAAATAATAAATGAGATTAGTTTTCAATCTATAGTAAGATCAATGTTTAGATATGGTGGTAGGGGTAGGTTTGTGATTAATAAAGGAGTGTCTTATCTATCAATAAGGTCATACCTTTGATGAATAGGTACCTATAGTTAATAAAAGTAGACATACCATGGCTTTGCCATATTCAAGATATGAAGATTTTATCCTCAAGAACAAGTTAATTGAAAGATGGTGTAGAATCCTTAGATGAAGATCTAGTTATTAGAGAGAGAGCATGAGATTTTAATAGATATTTTTGGTGCATAAGGATTTTTTTATTCATATCAAGATTATTACTCATCATCCTAAGCACTTTCTTGTCTCCAAGTGCATTTTTCTTAGCCAATGAGAAGATTTAGGGACTATTGGAGCAAATAAAGGATATTTTGTCTATGATGTATTAACCTTGATTTGATAAAAATATGGTGGAGAATTTATTGAAATATGGTAGCATTTAATTTAATGATCTCAAAGGGTGTGGTCCCCCTCTCTCCTCCCCTTTCTCCTATATCTCATATTTTCTTCTGCATTGTAATCTCTCTCACTTTTTCATAAGGAATTCTCTCTCAATTCTAAGGAGTAGAGAATCTCATTTGATAAGACTAGACTATATCAAAGTTTATATGAAATACCTCTTCAAGTAATATACTTTCTTTGTCTATCTCTACCTACTAAATTATGTGTAGCAAAGCTTGTGCATGATGGAATTATGAAGGAGAATATTCCATTCCCATTGTCCTTCTTTCTTTCTCATTTATAGGCATCATAATGTTATTTTTAGGTATAAATTAGTGTTATTTATGTCATTTATGTAATCTCTCATTGAGTCTTATAAATCCTCTTTACCTTCATTCATTGCTTCCTCAAACTATTTTGTGAAACACTTTTGTGACTAGCTAGTTTTGTGAGATTGTGTGAGCTAGCATTATGTTATGATTCCTCAGTGTTTACTTCATGATTATGTGAGTTATCATTTAAAATTGGTGCATCACCATTTTAGCCTTTTTAGTGTCCCTTTACCCCTTCTCTAACCCTTTTCCCAGTGCAAACATTAGTATAGGTGAGACAACAAGATGAATCTAGCCTTCTCTAGAGGTCTAACCCCACCATAGGTGACCAACACCATCGAGTTGTTCCCATAGTGTATATCAATTGGAGATAACCTAAAAAACACTATCTCAGGGTTAAAATTCATGCTATAATAGGTATCTCATAGTAGATACCTTCAAGCTAACCATGATGGTATTACAAGGGTATTTCAAGTCCCTTGAAAGAATATCCTAGGAGACACCTCAAAGGGCAATGCCATAGATTCAAAGGGGACATTGAATGTATCTCCAAATAGATACATTAAAAATGCACATGATTATAATTTTACTTCACATTGAAATAAATATTGGGTGATAACTTGAAAATTTGAAGGGCCTTCTAATACTTGTAAGGATACCTCCAAGGTATCTCCTAAGAGATATGTTCAAGTTACCTATGAAGGTATTTCAAGGCCTTTAAAGGTATATATTAGGATTATATCAAAGGTAATTATCATATGTTCAAGGATACATTCAAGGTATTTTTATTATTTAATAATAATTTCTAATGTGATTTTCTATGGAATTTGAAACTAGGCTCTAAGATGACCCATAGTGCATGTATACAATTTCGATTACCACATTTAGGAGATACGAAATCATATAAAAGTGGCAATAGGAAATTTATCCTTGTGTAAAACATGTTGTTTTACCATGATGCTAATTATTTACCCTAAGTGAAAAGTTAACGGCAAGGTCATCAACATGTCCAAAAGTGGAACCCAATGGATACGTTTCCCACATAAAATAAAGAAAGAAAAAAATGGATACTTGGGATTTTGGGAAAGAAAAATATTTTTAAGAGGGATATCCCAATTTAAATCCCCATCATAACCTTAGTGATATGTACATGTTATTTTCATTTGGGATGATAATTTCATCAGTGATCAACCTGGTTACACCATGGCTTTGCACACTAGGAAAGGGTGGTCAAATTTGAATTGAATTAAGGTGATGATTTCATAGATGCTAATAAGTAATGTCACATGAATTGGAAATAAATTCAAGATATCTAAATTATTTTTATCAATCCCCAAACCAAGTTCACATCATTCAAAATTCAGTAGACTTTAGCTTTAATCAATCCCAAAATCCCTAATAGCTATCATAATGAATTATGACTGAGAGATTCAACTAAGTGAATAAAAACCATTATAAAATGTTTGTGATATACTATTACTTTTCATAGTTACCATGTCATCATCTTCTAGGACTTACAAGATAGCCTTGACACTATCTAGGTTCTTAATCAAGTACTCTATAGAATACCTTGATACTTTGTTTGAGCCTACTGCATTGAAGGGTAATTATTTGAATTATTTAGCATTATGGGAAGTAGTTGAGGACACTGATATGTTTTCAATATAAGAAGACACAATAGTTGATAAATAACCTACTTCTTCTCAAGTGATAGGCCCTACACTAGGCCAATCATAAGTGATTTCATGCATAGATTTATTATGGGTCTATTATTTAAAGAAATAATTATTGGTGGAGGTTATTTGAATTATGTAGAAAATGACATTGTTCTCACATGCATATTTAGAGAATCATTTAGTAGGTATTTAAGCTTGCTTATTTTAGATGTTACATATGATTTACATACTATAGTTAAGTGGTAAAAGGCAAAACGTCCAGAGAGATCTCTTTCAAAATAGCTACTACCCAGGGAGAAATTCACCTTGAAATAACATGCCAAGATCTTGGTCCCCATTACCAATTTCAAAATGAGAATTTACATACGGATGACACTATTGAATAGGATCTTTGGTTATGATAGTATCTACTATGTACATCTAGAATTAGTTCCCCTTTAAATCTTATGACTACCTTAGAATGTACCAATGCATTGGGGCAAATCACAGTGCATATATCTAGGAGCAGATTATGGATAAGGACAAGTGGCCATTGGGGGGTAATTATTATATGATGTCATATCTACTATACATAGTCATGGGCACTATGTATAGGCATAAAAAAGTCCTATGAGAACCCAATGATGAAGTCATAAAAAATAGAATATGTGACTACTACAACTTTATCCATATTTATTCATATGTGAGGAACATAATCAAGATTTTTGAGGAATTTATCATCAGGTATGGATGGATATTCATGATGAGCCATTATTGAAAATTTCCCCAATCATATCCCAAACATTAGACAATAACATTAAAGATTACTTTTTATATCTAAATTTCACATTGATTATGGTAAAAAGGCACAAAGTAGATCCTCTTCAGCATTCAAAGTTTATTCTAGACAAGCTAGCTAAACAAGAAATTGCTCATCAAATTTAGAACAACATAGATGAATAGCTTATGAAAAACAAGAAGTTCACATTCTATGGGTCTCATATAACCATTGGGAAAATGCAATACACCATTCATAAACAATTAATATAGGTCGGTAATTCTAGGAATGACAATGCATTGCCCACCCTTCTTCAAAAAAATTGTGATCCTCACAAAAGGGTCTAAAATAAAATTCACACCCTCAACCTTGTATAAAAACATGAGTCAATTGATCATGACTTTCTCTTAATGAATGCCAAAGATGGCAAGGAGGTCATAAAAAGGGCTATTAATACAGGGCTAAATGAGGACTTGTTGAGATTAATTCAAGTTGACCATACTTGACACTCGATGAATCAATGCACCAAATTTCACCTCCTAGAAAATGGATACCCTCATGTTTGTGGAGTGGGAGGACATCATAATAGACAAATGGTGAGGGGCTTGATCCCTAATAAGATTAAATCTAGCCTCAAGACCAACAATAATTGGTAGACAATGCACCAGTTGATGGAGAAGAAGAAGAAGCTAAGGAGGAATAACTACCTACTTCAATACAAGAACAATCACAAGTGATCCTATTTTAACCCTCAATAGTTTAAATAATTAAGGTTGATCAAGAGTTAGTCAAGGAGATAACTACAATTAGAGATAATACATAATTGGAAGCAATGATGAAAGCCAAGGTTATATTCTTGGATTCCTTAGATAAAGAGGAAATACTAGATACGTTAGCCTCCATACTAATCACTATTCCCTATTCTCTTCCATCATATTCCATAGCTCCATAGGTAGGGATAACAAGAAAGACATACTAGAGGAAGCCTAATGACATACTACAGACACATCTAACTCAGGAGGTAAACAAGGAGGAACTACAATAGCCAAAGGCTCTAAGCCTATAGCCACTCAAGGCCAAAACACTTGTCATAGGTGAATCATCTAGTAAGGGCCCCTTACTCACAACTCTATTTAATTTTTCCCCTATTATATCTTTACATATAGTCTCAATCACACCTAGCCTTGTTGTCTCCACATTTATTCCTCAACAGATAATCTCAATAGGTCTATTATTCTTATACCCATCCATGAGTCTACCTACAACTACATATTGTGTTTTTATTTCCACTTCTATAATTTATATTCCTATGGTTTCCATGCCTTATATTTCCCTTCCATTAACATCCATTAAATAAACATTAGCCTTGTCCATCCTGGCCATTGCCTAATATAGGCCTTCAACTATAGCCCCTTCTACCTAGTTGGATTCATCATTTAGTTATTCCACTCCCACCATAATAACCATAGTGGTAACAAATATGATATAACCTAGGAGACATCTAGTCCAATGCAATAATATGGGAGCATAGACTAGTTTAATATTATTTATCCTATAATTCCTAATCCTCCCACATCCATTAAGGAAGAACCTGAAGAGAATGCTTAATTGGAAGCATTTACCTTTGATCCCTCAAAGATCGCTCTTCTAGATTGGGATAAGGAACTAGGAGCCTTAGCCTCTAAGAGGCCTAATCTAAAGATTACAAACTTACCAACAATGAGCTCACTATTTGACAAAGCCATTACATCAGTATGGAGGGTGAGAAAGAGGAAGATAGAAGATAGCTCAGGCAATAGCTTGATCATGAAAGAGAGGGAGGAAGTATACTCCTTGATTGAAAAACAAAATAGGAAGAAGGTTCATCCCCATTATGTAGAAGAATTGAAAACATATATGGATACCCAAACAAAAGCTATCATGGCCATACATCAAGGAACTATAATGGATAGGTAAGAGCTCAAATAAGAGTTGTAAACACTCAAAGATCAACAATAAATAATTAGGGAATTAAACAAGATGTGTAGGATGTTGACCTTATATTGTATTAAATCCTTGATTCTATTCATTATTTAAGAGTCATCTTGGCTCCATGTGTTAATAGTATATGTAAATTATTCATGGCCCTCAAGGAAGATGATAAAAAGACGAACATCCTAGTGATGTATACACCCAATAAGGCTTTCAACCATATGGATTTGATGACTCCATTAGAGACCTAAAATGCCCTGAACTCAACATTAATAAGGTCTAAAGAGGCCTAAGACTAGGTTCCACCTTTGGAGGCATTAGTTAATAAATTGGCCAAATAGGAGAAAGAGGTCGAATAGATTTTGTCAATATTAGAGTTAGCTACTATTAAATATAATAAAAAAGGATGGTGATGAGAGCTACATTTGACTAGATGATTAAATAAGACTTTGAAAATTTCAAATAGATCCTGAAAGGTCTAAGCCTCGAAAACATAGAGGCCGAGTTAAATATAGTAAGGAAAAAATCCATCAAGGTAGAGGTATTCAAAGTTAGTTTTAGAATGACCAAGGTGAAGAAAAATAAGATAATCAATGAGAATGGTAGGATTATAGACCATATCTTTTGGATATGGGCCTAAATAAAGCATAACATGATAAGGCCTACAAGTACTATTAGGACTTTGAGGTGAAGAAGAAAGTTGCTCATCAAGATCAACCTTCTAGTTCTACTATGCCAACTCCACCAACTCTAACAACAAAAACAACTGCCACATTGAGGATAACTCAGACTACTATTCATATGGTGATGAAAGTTTAAAAACTTGGTGATTATTCAAGTTCAATTATAGTGAATATGACATCTACTACTAATTCTACTATAGTTCCCACAATAGTCTTAAAACAAGTCAAGGAAGAGCCAATTTAGATTGGCTAATTTTGTATTATTTTGTGTGTAACTAGCATATGAAAATACTAAATTCTTAATTGAAGTTATATATTATAATTAAACTTACTTTTGAGCAACATGCATACATTGTATGGCTAGGATATTTATAATACATCATGACATAACTCAAACTTATCTTATGGTATATCAATATGTAAACAAAATGTTCTAGTCTTGGAGGATGAGGTGACCCTTTCCCCAAAATCTATATATATGTATTGTAGCCCCATTTTAAAGGATTGAAGTTTTGAATATAATATAGGAAGAAATTAAAAATATTTCTTATCATGCAATTATATTTGTTATATCTTATTTCCTTTCTATGTTCATGAATTTGAAGTGTATCTAGTTTGTAATTGATTCAATAATTCAGATGTGTGTAATCACTATGGATGAATCTGACTATTGTGTTTATGAATGATTAATACTAGATGTGTTATATCTATCAAGGATTGATATTTACATTATTTTATGTATTTAGTAAAGGTTTAATTATTATTCTAAAGTGTAAAAAAGTGTCTCAGTTGATAAAATATTGTATGAAAAAGCAATAGTGACTTTAGATGACTTCTTGGTATGAGTTATAATCTCTAGCATAAAGGTGTAAAATGACATCCTTAAAAAAAGAAACCTTCTTTTGAGACCTAGAAACACCTTGTATCTAATTACCCACACCTCTAACCATGTTTGTTTGTAAGTGAGAAATAGCTGTAAGTAAAATACTATTGTCTTTGAGAGACCTGTTTGCTAAAGAGATATATTGAGAAGCTCATATTCAAAGACATAGAATTCTTCTCTACCTTACCCTTACAATTTTTTGAAGTTTATTTAAGATGTACCCAACATAAATTAGTCTTTGGACTATCTGACTCACATAGTGATTTTCAATTTTTTATAAACCACACATTCACCCACAAAACTTGTTGAACAACCCATTGGCTTAACATGTTATTCCACCACTTAATTTTTCAAACCATATACCTTAAACTTGTACCTCAGAGTGAAACATAGTTTCACCAAGATCCCTATTGACTATAAGTGAAAATAGGTCAAACCTCTATAATACAAAACTAGATAGAGGGGTCTTTTAAGATATAATATTGTGTTTCATGGTCTTATTTGATGTCATTTAATATGCTATTAGCCTTGGTCTTAGTCACTTTTAGTCCTAAGCCATTTTATGTCCCATAAGGTCACTATTTCAGCCATTAATGAAGGTTGTCTAGTTTCTTAGGTATAAAAGTGTTTCTAACTATTCATCAACATCCAATTGAATATCCTATTAGTCATGTCATTAATAATTGAAAAACATCTAGGTTCCTAATTGAAATCAATAAAATAATTTAAAAAGGAGGATTTTAGTAGTTGTATAGATTATAAAAGAGTGTGGCACATGTGTTAAGATTATATAGTGGATATTCAACTTTCTTGACTCCATTTACATGTTTGATCAAATTTGTAAGTCTCAAAGAGAACTGAAAATTGTTTCACTTCTCCATCTCTCCACTAGGCATGTAGAAATGGTCAACATGTTTCTTCATGGTATAACCAATAGGAAAGCTTTCAAGTCAAAATATATTGTAAGATGTTATTAAACATGGTCTAATTCAAATTAATTTTAGGATTTGAAATATTGTCTCCCTATGCTTTATGAACCATTATTAAGAAGTTGACTACTATTTTTTACATACTAATCCCCATACCCTACAAGTTCTTTCCTTATTTAAGATTTTAAATATAAATAAATTGATGTAATTTATTATATAAGGCATGTAAATCATTATTTAATTTTTTCCATCTTTGGTTTCACGTTTGGAATTGATTAGATGAGCCAAATAGCTCAAAGTTACAGGTTGAGTACACTAATCAAAGTTATAGGAATGTTTAACCAACTACATAGGTCATTGCTCTTATAATGGTTTAAAATGAATTTTACATGTTATATATTATTATTTTCATGACATTTCAACCCCCCTCATTAAAAAAATTAGTCTCAATGCTTACAATCAATAGAGTTGTAGTCAAGCAAATAACATAGTCAAACCTTCTAGTAGGTACTCAAAGTCATAGTGAATGAGTTATTTAATCTTGATAATAGTCATAAAGATGTATTGAGTACTAATAAGGTGTTTAACATACTCATTTAATATGAGGAACCAAACATAACTACCTAAATGACACAATACTAATTGTGATAAATAGTTTTTCCTCTATATGTAGTCTTGCACCATTGATGTGCACCTATAGGTGCCCTATAGGAGATTGAAAATATTAAAATAAGGAAACTAGAAATGCTTGAAGTCATTAAAGGTTGTAAGGATCAATCTGAAGATTGATAAGAGGTCTAGAACTAGTTGGATAACCTTACAATATGCACATCGCCCATATCTCTATTCATTGCCCTGTGTAGTAAAAAGTGCATCTACAAGTGACACCAATGGAGGCTTGAGATTAGTTCATGGAGGTGTTTGAGAATGTTGGATATCCTAATAAAGGTTAAGGAGTTGAAAAATGTCATAAGATTCATGTTCGACTCTATAGAGTGACAAGAAGACTTGAACTAGGTTCATGATTGAAGAAGATGAGTTTTAAGGATCCATTACCTTAAAACTCCAAAACAGAGATTTGGCCATATTTGATACTATCATCTAATGAGGTTCAAGAAGTTCAAAAAAGACTAAATGACTCCATAATTTATCCCTCATATAGGGTAATACCTTGAAAAAATGAGTGAGTGTTTTTGCTAATAGAGTATGATGCTAGACGGCTTCCCATCCATGCATTTTTCACTATAAAAGGTCAGTGTTCTTTGTAGTATCATGAACCTCAAGTGAATTTACAGTCCAAGGTGGTAGTATAGGAGCATACATTTATATTAAGTTATCATATGAAGGTGAGAGGAACACTATTGATACAAGGAACTTGAAGAGGGGTTGAATTACAAGGTATTGACCTATATCACCATCTATAAGTGTACCTTACCTTTAAATGGTTCACCTATAGTCTGACTATAGGTACTTGAAATTCATAGTGTGAACTAAGACATGAATCACCTATAGATTGGAGTTAGTCCCAAGACTCCAAAGGTGTGAAATATAGGTTTAAAAGGTTGAAAATCATCTACAAGAACCTGTTTACTTCAATAATGATCAATTATAGTTGACTATGGTATGACATTACACCAAAGTATGACTATAGATGTTGCCCTAGCATAAGCATGAATTATATAGATAAAAGTGAATATAAAATGGCCTAAAGGACTTAAATAATGATCTTAAGGTAGCATAAAATGTCTAAACCTATAGTACTCATCTACAAGCAAGTTTTCTTCTTGAACAAATGACACAGTCATAGTTGATAGTCAACTAGGCCTATCCAAATGGAGGGTCTACATTGAGAGGTTTGGAAAAGGTTAAAATGATGAACATGATTATAATGTATCCATAGTGATTATATAAACTTCATGAGATTATAAATATATGGAAACAGGGTAAATAAGGGTTCTAACATGAAAACCTATAGTTGCTAAACAAAATCCTTCACACAGTGAGTTACACATAAGTTTGCCTTAAAGTTTGTGAGTCTTGAAGGTGCTAGGAGTATAATTCAAACCTAAATTTTTGTGTATAAGGTTAACATGACATATTTAATCTCTTTAGATAATTTTTATACATGAGGTAATAAGGGGAGTGCCCTCTATTCTATCTCAGACAAAGGGCACTCCCATAGAGCCATATCCTAGAGGTTTGTCATACGAATGAAAAGGAAGGTACCAAATAGACTTATATCCTTGAAAGGATATTTAATGAGATATTTTAGAAATATATGAACATGAATAAGTCCCCATATGTGATGTAAACCAAATAGGGTGGTCTAAACCCACATAGGTGTACTCAGACCTACTAGGCCTTAACTAGGCCTAATGCCTAAAAGGGGTGTAGCCCCACTTATAACACAAAGTGAAATTTTAAAATCATTATATAACCATAATTTGGAGTTATAAGGTGATTTTAATGATGTATCTTGTAGATAACATCATAGAGAAGCCATATATTGGCTCAAGAACATGATAGGGTACATAAAAAGCAAAGAAGAGCTTGAGATGGCAACTTTAGAAGCTCATAATAGTATGGATACCTACAATTTGAGTATAGTGAAATAGGACAGGTTGGAGAGGTTCTTAATAAAGTATTTAGTGGAATTTATTTAAGGTTTGATCATCACAATTTTATGAACTATCCTTAAGGGGTAAAACCACTTAAAACCCTATAAAACACTTGTTAATGACCTGATGGATAAAAAAAAGAAGGAAATGAATATAAGAGGAAGAGTTTGGCTTGTAAATTATCTTGGACATGCATATGGATCCCTTGGGCTCCTTCCCATTAGATTGAGTTGTACCCTATATATATGGATAGGGTAAAAAAATGATTTTATTAATAGATTTGTCTATTTTATAGGGACATAAGGGTTTCAAAGGATTAGGATAATTTTGAGGGATGAAATGAGACATAACCTAAATCATAATATCCATTTTTTTCCTCATTAAATCACACAAGTACCTCTACAAGCACCTTCACTTCAGCCAATCCAAACAAGCATAGTGAATAGAGAGTGATCACCAAGTGAGAAGGTGATAAAATAAATTAGAATTCGTTTTAAGGCCAATATAAAGGATATAGAGACTTTAGAACCCTTTAAAAGTTTCATACCCTACCCTATATGGATTTTATTGAACAATCAATGAGCATTTTAGTGTAAAATGTGAAGACATGTCTAAATAAGGTTGATTATGACTGAAAATGATGAGAACACTTGTCTAGAAGAATATTGATGATTAGGAACACACCAAATGAATTTGGGAGCCTATTTATAACACCCCCTTCAAATTTAAATTATTTCATCTATTATTATTTTGTTGAGGAGCATTCAAGGAAGGCCAAATGATTAAGGCAATTTCCAAACAAGTAGTTGAAGTGTCCTATGCTTGATTACAAGAGTTTCATGCCTTGGAGGGACATTTATCCAAAGATACCTTGAATGGTATATATCATAATTAATTAATCTACAAAATTAACTCATTATCTCACATTGACACTTGTTTTTATGACTCTTTTACTTTATTCTTCTCTCTCACATTCTGTAAGTATTAGCCATTTTGGTTCTTATTTAATAATTCCACATGATTTATGGTTAGGCCCTATTGGTTTGATGTTATAATTTGCCTTTGAATAATATATTAAATAATTTTTGAGTTCATAAACATATTTTATCAATGTTAAAAGTGATGTATGGTGAGGTTTAGTGATAATCTTCTATCCTTGCTTCTCCTTATCCTTTCATGTTTAGTGCAACAAGTTTTCATTCTAACTAGTAATATAGAATATAGCTAGTGTGTTTGGATTAATTCAATTGTGAAAGTGTCCTTAGTGTCTAAAATATTAAATATATTTCACTCACCTTGAGTTGTCTCATGTATATCATCTCTATATTAAAATACTAATGTTAGAACATCTTGGGACTTTGAAATTATTTTATAGGTCTTGTTTCTTAGTGAAAGAAGTATGATAGCATTATGTAAATCCTTATGGTGTATCACATCCTTATAATATATTTATTTCATGCATAATTATATCCCTTTTCCCACAAATAATTAGTTATCATAGGTGATAATCACTTTAAGATCAGTTAAGGAAGCTAACCCTTAAACCTAGAGGTCTACCTCTACTATAGGCAATCCACAGGCCTAGAGGTATTCCAATGTTTCCCAAATATTAGATTAAGATTAAAAAACCCCTTATAGGGTGTAATATTTTGTGAAAATATCTATGGTATGCCTAGTGGAACTTATTATCTTAAATATAACTTGTCAAGATGAATGCTAATCTCAACAACATCAGCTACATATTGGTGTGATACTCAACATTTGGTAACTCCATTCAAGGTAAAATATAGTTACGGACCTTTAATTTGTAATATATATTATCTAATACTTCATAGTGCTTACTAGGTCATCTTTTAGTAGATATTTCAATTCCATTAATCCACCTTTTCAACCTGAACTTCCTCTTGAAGTTTAACACCCTTAGCTTATTATGTCCTTTGAAGAGCAAGAGGACTTTGCTATCCAAGAGGATCAAGAGAGTGAGGAATAACTTGAAGAAAACATGGATAGGTATAATTCCTTCACATCTTTAAATACTAAAAAGCCAATCCATATTGGTTCCTATGATGACATTCCCCCTAATGCTACAAAGAGTGTTCCTACATTCAGTAGTAAAGGTCATGTCACACCTAGTGAGCACATTAGGGACATCTCTAATTTTTGTAGTTTTTACAATTTCACTAAGATCAACATTGAAATTAAACTCTTTTCCATGTCCCTTTGAGTGAAATCACTTGATTTTTATAGGACTTTACCTAGTGTTTGCATTAAAACATGGCATGATTTTGGAGTGTTGCTAACTTCAAGATTTGAGGATGAGAGTGATCACACTTCACTCATTAACAAAATCAATGTAATTAAAAGAGACCCCAAGGAAATAATGCATGAATTAAATGAGAGGTTTAAAATTTCTTGGCATAGGTTTTCTCCTCCCATGAGACCACCTACAAGCTTCATGTTTCCTACATACTCTAGAGCCATTGGTATTGATATTGCCATCATGCTATAATCTATGGGTGGTTTCACTCTTCTTGATGCATATGAGATTTCCATTAGAGATAATAATGGCCTCATTCAATTATGAAATACTCCTCCAAATATTTTTACACCTCTAATACCTAATGTTCATTATATTACTCCAAATGTTGCCCATGTTTTAAGTGTAAATACCAAGCCTAGGACTATTCCTAAGAAGACAAAAGATGATATTTATTAGAGGGAAATATTTCTAGCCTTAGAGGTTCAAGCTATTAAATTCAATATGCAACAAGGTGATCATAAAAATATGTATCCATATTAGTAGAAATATGTTCAAAAATATGGGAGAGGGAGAGGTCAAGGGCATTTTAACTTCAATAGGCTTGTAAATGTGTGGAATCCTAATTGTACCTCCAACACAAGAGAAATGGTACTTAAGCAAAGTAATCTGATTCAAGGAGAGGAGTGGAAACATGGAAAATTCATTAATTCCAATGAAGGTAGAGATAAAGCTCTAGTTTATCAAGGACAAGTAACTCCTCTACTATCAACAAAAGATGAAATATTAATTCAAATAAGCGAAAGTTGGCTGCCCCAAGGAGAGAGCTTCACTAACTTCTTAATGGAAGATACTTATGTGCTTTAAAAAGTAACTTCTATGGAAAATAATAAAAGATATAAGATGAAGGCTCTAGGATATGGTAATAGTGTGCCTAAAAGTTAATCTAATCCTCCTCCAAGGTAACAAGTGTTTGAACATAACTAGATACTGAGAGGGGGTGAATCAATATATCAATTAAAACTAGTTCTTTAAGTACTTTTAAAATAGATTAAAAATATATGAAAATTAAATAAAATCAAATATACAAATATCACACACACATAAATACACATGACACCATATTTATACATGGAAAACCCAAAGGTAAAACCATGGTGAGAGTAGCTGGTAGAATCTACTATTTCAATCTAACCTCATACTTTAAATCCTCACTAGTAAACCTCATTGGTTACATTTTTAAGGGAACTGACCCTAAGGAGACACCAATCCCTAATTTGAGCACCAAATCAGTGGAACCTCACTAGTTATAATTTTTAAATGCACCAACCCTAAAGAGACACCAATCCCCTAATTAAGCACCAACTCATCTTGTTTGATGGCACAAACCAATCAGATCTATATGGAGCTACAACTCTAGTTTATAGCATTGATTCCTAAATTAATCCTAGTATTTGTTATGTGTTATAAGTCTAATCTAGAACTGATCATTCTATGCAAATTATCTCTATGTGCATTTCTTCTCTTTACCTATCTATCTCAATGTCTAGATATGTCTCTATTTGACACACTTCATCTCTGCCTCACTATGATTCTTTGTGTCTCTATATTTTCTATTTGACACAATTTAATAATAGTAGGTCATCTTATTTTCACTTAAACTATACTAAATATTCTCTCTACTTCTCTCTAAACTTGACTATATTTAGTTTGGCTAGTAGTAATAACTCCTGCTCGTGTCTTAGATTACATACTTATAACCAATTGATCTAGGGTTTCACACCTTTTATGTGTTCACAGTCAAAAAATAACACATCACACCAATCTTGGACTTTATTTCATTATGAATTGAATAATTATTTTCCCACATCTCAAATTTATGCATGTACCATCATGATTCCTACTCTCATTACTATCTTTAAAAAATCTCAAGCTTTAGTCTTTATTCACATGCATAATTACATGAATTATATCAATCATAATGATCTAAACAATTTTCTTTGTCATTATTTATAGATTAACTACAATTTCTTTCATGTTACAATGCTTGACCATTAAGATGAGTAGACTTTTGAATATAAACCATTGATCTTAACTTTGGTGCCAAGATCTGATGATCCATCTTCAATTTACTCATCTCTAGATCATGTCCATTCGATAAATATTTAACATGCTCACACTCTCTATTGGATCCTTGTATGCTTCCAAACCTTAGATTTATCATATTTAAAATTCATCTATTGATTTTCTTGATCTAATCTCTTGCATGTTATTTGATCTCCAAAAATGCACGATCTTTGCTTTTATTTAATCTTTAAACAAAGAGATCTTTAGTCCATCTCACTACTTCCTATGTCTTTTGATTATTTTTTATCCATAAATATTATCTAAATTTATTGGTCTTTAACTCATCAATGTGTCAATAAACCTTGATCACTTTGTTTTATTTGAGTCCACTCACTCTGTTGGATCTCTTTTGCACAATCATCTACTCACCATCATATCTTCTAACAAGATCAATCTTTATCTCTACTTAGCTCTTGAGAATGTGACACTTGGACTTAGTGTGTGCCTTATACATAATTTTTTTAGTTATCTCTATTGATATCATTAGCATCCTTGAATTTATCATTGACTTTTTGACTTTAAACCACTCTATTGATTTACTGTGTAGGCTCCATGATTGTGATACTTATCACTTTCACATTAACTCAAAGATCTTTTTGATAATTTGACTTCTCTATGCTTTGTTGGATTATCTTTTCATGGTTAAGTTCTATCCATTGATAAAGATAGGGCATAATATAAATTTTAAAACTTAGGAATATTAAGTCCTTTGAACACTAGAGCTAGTAATTGCTAGGTCAAGGGGCTAGTTTCACAATGATAACAAAGGCTTAAGAAATAGCTTAAGCTATCAGTTTTAGGCTATATGTAGTCAACATCAAAATATATAATTTTATATGATTCCATTACTTAAACCCTTAGAGTTTAAATAAAAAACCCTATCATGTTTGAGAGCAAAAATAATTCAATTATAGGCTCATTCCTTCTCATTTACACCTACAAACCATTTATTCAAGATGCTCTTGAAAAACCCATAGTAAATATTATATCTACTTAATTTACAAATGTACATAAATGATCTTTGTAAAATCATGACAAATTTTCAATAAATTAGGCATATTTTGACTATGGATAGCATTTCACTATGCCTATAAGGCTATCTTTACACATGCATTAATTTTGCTTCAGTCAACTGCTTAGTCTAAAATTTGGACCATATAAACTAGGAATGATAATGAACAAACCCATATGCTCATTTATACCTAAAAATTTAACATGTGCAATATATAGTTCAATTAATTTTATTACTAAGCTTATTCTACCATAGAGCTAGTTATTCCTTAAACTTACCTAGAAGGCCAACTTTGTCCTTGCATAACACTTATTTCACTTAGTTTCATGCCCTAAAATTTAGTGCATAAGATCCTCATACATATAGTATTTCATCCATATATCCATTTTATCTTTAAGCCTTCATATGTGAAAGATATGAATCATCAAAGTTTTTACATGTCTTTATCTTGCAATTCACAAATTTGGACTGTCTTGGAAAACACTGTCAAAATTCTTAGAGCCCTACTTTGATTAAGCATATCTTTTATCATGATATATCATGTGACCTATTATTTTTCATGAAGAAACTAGGCACAAAAATGAACAGACCCATATGATCATTTTATCCTGGCACCTCCATATGTGTGAATTCTAACCTTGTCAATATGCTTGCTTGACTTTCCTGAACCCTTTTGGAAATTTGGTTGTGTTGTAACTTAATTATTTTTTTCCAATTATCCATATTTTCATCCCCATATCTTCAATTTTACTTCATCACATGTCTTCAAATTTGGCTCATAACAACTAAGGACTAATGCGATCAAAATCATGTGACTAGCTACCCCATACTCATTCACATGTGGCAATGGTGATGTTATAAAATTTCCTTCTCATCTTTTCCTATCATAGACCCAAAGTGTTTGGATGATCAATATGAGGAACTAGATGAATTCCACTCATGAACATAAGCACTACAATCATCCTTGACCTCTAATAGAATGCCTTGTACATACTCAATTCACCATAGTTATCCTTGAGCATCAATGGCATCCATCATCTCCCTTCTGACATCAATGACATGCTAATAATGTCCCTTTTGACATAAATCTATTTTGACATCAATGACAAACATATTTCCAATAGCAAGGCATGGTTGTAAGCATGATAGTCCCTATCATTATTTCACCTTCTTCAAATAAAAATGTTGGAAGGCCTATTCAAGGAGCCTCAATTCCTCAAGTTCTAACAACTTCTTTTCCTCCAAGGACTCAATAAAAGGTAATCACTTATGCTCTAAATATTTTATATTCCTTGAAGAATTATAAGGCATTCGTTTCTAGTTGGGATGTCTTTCATATGCATGGCTAAAAGGAGATCTTAAAAAACAAATTATCTAGCATTCCTGCTAGTCCTCTATCACCAAGAGATGATCATGGATATTTAGAAATTACTAATGAACCTAATATAATTATATAACCATATACCAAATTCGATAATCCTCCACCTTTCTACCTTACTCTCATTATGGGAGGCAATCTAGTCCACAAATGCATATTTGATAGTGGAGCCTTTACATCAATGATGACCAAAGTTGTAGCTGATAAATTATACCTAAAGTATGAACCACATAGCAAAGGATCTTTTGTTTATATAGTAGACCTTTCATTATAATACGATTGATCAAATGGCTAATTTTTGTCTTGAATGATTATCCTAGTTTCCCCATCCTCCAAGACATTATTATTGTTGACTTGCCTTCCCACTTTATAGTCTATCATTCAAGAGTTTTTACACCTAAGAAAGGAGGGTACCTCTTAGATGATTGGTATTTCTTATCCTTTGGTATAAGATATGGAAAAATGAGGTAACATGAGGTATAAATAATACTAAATGAATCCATCATGTATCACTCATATAGGGTAATACCTTACAAAAGTGAGTGAGTGGTTTGGCTAATAGATTATAATTCAAGAAAGATTCTAATCCATACATTTTTTCACTACAAAATGTGAGAATTCTCTATAGTTTATTGAACCTCAAGTGACCTTATAGTCCAAGGTGGAGGTATAATAATAGACATTCATGTAAAGTGATCCTATTAGGGTGAAAGTCACACTATTTATTCAAATAACTTGAAGAGGGGTTGAATTTTAAGGTATTGAACTATATCACCATCTACAAGTGTACCCTTGCCTTCAAAAGATTCACCTACAATCTAATTATAGGTATTTATAATTTAATAGTGTGAACTAAGGAATGAAACAACTATAGATTATAATTGTTCCCAAAACTTTAAAATATCCTAGGATATGAAATATAGGTTTCAAAGGTTGAAAGGCATCTATAAGATCCCTTTTACTCCAATAATGGTCAATTATAGTTGATTATGGTATGATAATAAAACAAAGTATGATTGTAGATGTTGACCAAGCATAAGCATGAATTGAATAGATCCAAGTGACTATGAAATGGTATAAAAGAATTAAATAATGGTCTTAAGGCATTGTAAAAGGTATAAACCTAAAATACTCTTCTATAGGTAGGTCTCCTTATTGAATAAATGACATAATCATAGTTGATAGTCAACTAGTACTATCTAAATTGAGGGTCTACATTGAGAGGTTTGAAAAATTATGGAATGATGAACATGATTAGATTGAATCCATAGTGGTGACATAAACTTCATGAGATGATCAAGACATGGAAATAGGGAAAATAAGGGTTCTAACATGACAATTTATAGTTGGTACACAAAATCCTACACACAATGAGTTACACAAAAGTCTACCTTGAAGGTTTTGAGTTTTGGAGGTGTCTAGAGTATAATTAAAACCTGATTTTTTATAGAATATACACATGACCTATTTAATCTCTTTATCTACTTGTTCTACCTGAGGCAATAGGGTAAGTGCCCTCTATTCTGTCTTAGATAGAGGGCACTCCAATAGAACCATATCCTATAAGTTTGCCATAAGAATGAAAAAGGAAGGTGAAAAAGAGACTAAGATACTTGAAATTAAATGTAATGAGATTTTTTAGATATATATGAAAATGAATAAGTAGCCATAGGTGTTAGAAACTAAATAGGGTGGCCTAAACCCACATAGGTGCAGTCAGAATGACTAGGCCTTAATTAAGCCTAATGCCTAAAAGGGGTGTAACCTCACGTATAACACCAAGTTAACCTTAAAAATCATTGGATAAACTTAATGTGGAGATATAAGGTTATTTTAAGATGGTATTTTTCATATAAAGTCATTGACAATCCATTTCTTAGCTCAAGAACATGACATGGTGTATAAATTTTTTGACATGGGTGTCTGAGGAGATAGGATAAGTATGAGAGGTTCCTAATAAACGATATATTTTAATTTATTTAGGGTTTATATGTCATAATTTTATGAACTATTTTTATGGGGTAAAACCACTTAAAACCCTCTAAAACCCTTGTTAATGACCTGATGGAAAAAAAAAGAAATAAAGGAATATAAGAGGGATAGTTTGACTTGGAAATGATCTTAGAATTGTATAGTAATCCCCAAGGATATTTTCCATTGTTGATCATGGTCATTTATGTCTTAGGTTTTCATTGATGTCAAAGAGATCATATGGTTCTAGTACATGAATGACAATGAATTTTTGTTTGATAGGTTGGAGAGATATGCCACATTTGTAGGTTTGTAAGGACAAAGAAGAAGTTATGAGGAATCCATAGATGCCTTGGTGAAGTTGTAGTATGTCATTTGATCATTTAGAAATAGAAACATGTGTCTTATAGCTTACGAGAAGTTAGAACATCATTGCACATCATGTAGATATGATTGAACTAGCAAGTTTGTATATTTATTATGGGTACTTAGAAAGTCAACTAAGGTCAAATAATGTCATAGAGATGTTATCTATAGTTACAGTAAGGTACCTTTAAGGTTTGTTCTTTTGAAGTGTTTTCTAGCTCAAGTTATAAACCTTCAAAGGTTCTTTTGTAGACTATGATGGGCCGGAGACCATCAAGTTTAACCATTTGAAGTCTGAGATCACTAGTCAGTAGATCTAACAATAAGCATTCATCATCTAGATCTTGATCCAATGGTGCACATAAAGTCAAATTATCAAAGGTTCCTAAGATTAAATGCATTTGTGACATGTATCTCAATCTTATTGAGTTCATATAAGATCAACAGTTTATGGGTGTTCATATAGATAGAGATCGATGGTGTGGGTAGAGTCAAAGAGTCAAATTTGTAAAATAAAAATAGGGCTACCATGTGTCATAATCATGGGAGCTTTGATATAAGATCAATGATGAGAATTGTAAGGTAAAGTCTAGGTTACTCTTGATGAGATTGATGGTGTGTATTTGTCGACAGTTTTTAGGGAACACGAGATGATGACAAAGTGCTCAATGTTTAGTGTTTGAATAGTGATCGATGGAATTTGAATTTTCAAATTTATGAAGGATAAAATGTATGTAGTATTTGAGCTATAAATTTTGATCCATGATGAATTTCATGGTGATGTAAAAATAAAATTTGAAGAGGACATCATGGTACATCTAGAAAATCTAGTTAGAAAGTTTGAATGTTTATATAGTCAAAGTTATGGAGATTCAAATTTGACTATTTGTTTATTCATGGTGTTTCTATATAGAAAATTATGTTTGAGAAAAAATTTCTTTAGAAAAAGAGTGTTTTGGTAGGATTAATCACTTGAAGATGTCTTATAGGTCATATGGAGTGGACCCATTTACTTTAAAGTGATCTTATGTTCTTAATTTTGTTGATGAAGTACTAAATGGGTGAATAGGTCTACATGAGACCTATAAGGGCTACTAAGGCCTATTTGCAAGGTGTAGCTACTTAAGTGTGACCCATAGATGCTATGGTTGATTTATGACAATAAATTTTAGGTACATGTTAGCATAATATAAGTCTTAAGATTTAAGGTAAGTATTATGGTTGACCTAGAAGTTTTTATTCAAGATGACTCTATAAAGATTGGAGACAAAGGAAATGGTTTCTAGACATGTATGTAAATATGTTAAGAGAGTAGAAGATAGAGACAAAGGAAAGAGATTAGAGGGAGTGTGCTCAGTGGATGGACTAAAGTACAAAATGGATTGAGGATGAGCGAATAATACTAGAAAGATATAAAATAGGTTTTTAGATGAATTTATTATATGAGCAAGTTTGAGTGTGTGGAAAGGGTTTGAAAGATATATACATTATTTCTCTAATTATATTGAAATGCAAATAGAGTTGTAGACCTATCTATTTTATAGGTGTTGTGTGGGTGCTTAACATCTAAAACAAGTGGGTGATTTTTCATACTTAGGGGTGGGTGATCCTTGTGAAGTGGGTGATTCACTAAAAGGTATCATGTTTATGATCACATTATAGAACAAATAGTCCATGTGTTTTTATAATTGAGAGTCAGTTGTATTCCCCAATAGGGTTTCCCAGGTAGATCTTGTGTTATGTGTGTGATCTTGCATCATCTTGCTTATTAATTATTATGAAAATATTATGATTTATGAAATATTATGGTCATTGATTATGATTTTTAAATTATTAAAATTTAATTTTGAAATATCTTGCATCACTGATTCACCCCCATCTTAGTGATTATACCTCCAACACCAATCAGATTGAATTATACCCTATTTATATGGACAGGGTATAAAACTAATTTTCTTGATGGATTTATGTGTTTTTCAAGGATATAAGGGTTTAAAATGATGAGTATAAATTTTTTAAATGTGATTATACCTAACCATACTCCTCATATCCATTTATTTCCTTAGTCAATCAAACATGTACCTTTGTAAGCACCTTCACTTTAGTCAATCCAAATTGGCATAGTGAAAGAGAGTGTTCATGAAGTGAGAATGTGATAACTTAAAATGGGAGGAATTTTAAGGAATTAATAATGAATATAGATACTTTAATACCATTTAAAAGTGTCATACCCTCCCTTTTATGGATTGTATTGAATAACTAACGAGCATTTTAGTGTAAAATGTGAAGATAGGCCTAAAGAAGGTTGATTATGACTGTAGATAGTGAGAACACTTGTATAAAATAATATTGATGATTAGGGAAACATAAAATGCATGTTGGAGCCTATTTATAACCCCCAATTCATAGTTAAATAATATAATATATTCATATTTTATGGAGGAGTATTCATGTAAGTCTAAAAGGTGAAGGCTGTTTCCAAACAAGCAGTTGAAGAATCCTATGCCAGAATTGAAGAGTTTTATATGGAGGAAAATTTGTCCAAATAAAACATGCATGGTATATATCATAATTCATTATTTTATATATTTAACTCCTTATTTCATCTTGATAAATGTTCTTATGACTCTTGGACTTCGTTATACTCTCTTCTCTCTCACATTTTATAAGTACTAGCCATTTTGTCTCTTATTTAATAATTCCACACCATGTATGGTGAATCATGATGGTTTGATTTTTTAATTTGACTTCAAATAATATATCCAATCATAATTTGAGTTTATAAATGTCTTTTCTCAGTGTATAAAGTGATGTGTGGTGAGGTTTAGTGATAATATTTTATCCTTGCTTCTCCTTATCAATTCATGTCTAATGCAAAGAATTATCATTCTAAAAGGTCATATAGAGTGTAAATAGTGTGTTTTTATTATTTAAAGTGTGAAATAATCATTAGAGTCTAAAATATGGCCTATATTCCACTTACCTTGAGTTGTCTCATGCGTATCACCTCTATATTGAAATACTAATGTTATAACACCTTAGGACTTTGAAGCTAGTTTGTAGGTCTTGTTTCTTAGTGAAAGAAGTATTATGGAATTTTGGACACCATTATTATATATCACCTCCTTAGAATATATTTTTTTCATGCATAATTCTACTGATTTTCCCATAAGCAATCAGTTAGCATAGGTGATAATAAATTCAAGATCAATTTAGTGAGCTAACCCTTAAACCTAGAGGTCTACCTCTACTATAGGCAACCAACATGATTAAATGTATTATAATGTTTCCCAAATATTAGAGTATGTTTGAAAAACTTCCACTAGGGTTAAAGATTTGGTGACAATAATCCCAATGTGAACCACCATTTTAAATTTAGTGATAATTACATGGTTCTTATCATTTGGGATGGTAATTTCATTGGCGATATTCTACTTGATCAATGTTTTATTGATTGAATTTTCCTAGTTACATCATACCACTCATGCAAATCATGAGTAGCATATGTAACTAGTAAAGATAATTATCTCTAGAATATATCTCTTACCAAAATAGTCATGTGATTCAAAATGTGAAAGAAGGTGTCCTCCATCACCTTGCTAGTGAATAAGAGATCCCATAACTAGTTTATACCTGACATCACTTAAATGGAAGTGGGCATGAACTACATCAATGGCATCTTGCAGATTTGAATATTTTAGCATATTGGTCATTAAGAATAGTTGAATCAAACAGAATATCAGTGCAGTTGGTAGAGTCCTTGATCAAAAAATGGGATAGTGGAGTGACTCATCAATGGATTAAAAACTTTGAAGCATAGAATTCCTTTCAAAATGATTTGATCTCAATGTTTTTGAAACAAATTTTTTTGAAAAGTATCCTTCCAATAGAAAGTCTACAAAATGCAAGTTTTTGATGGAAAGTTTTTGATGTGTAAACTCCCAACTTAAAATCCTTTGAGGATAGAAAATGAAGGTAATTTTTCCAAATCAAAAGTTCACGATATAAAATCTATCAAAGATTAAGACTGTGAAGAAATATTCCATTTTAAAAACCTATTGAAGTAATTATTTCCACCACAAAATTTCCAAAAGGAAATTACCAAAGTAAATCTTCCATAGACCAAACGTTTTTGAAATATTTCCTATGATATGAAATTAATCGATGAGAAACATTCCAGAAAAAAAGATTTTGATATAAATTTCATAACATGAAAATTAATGAAGGGAAATCTTCCACAGAGATAGTTTAGGAAGTGAAATTTTTTGACGTAGAGAATCTAAGAGAGTTGAATAAGGTAGATCACCCATCTTTCATTTTCTATGGAATGAGGTTATTTTAATAGTTTTAGATCTAAATAATTACTGCATTATATGAGTGGAATTTTATTTTACCTTGAACTTACTTTTAATATCTTCAAGGTATCTCCAAGGAGACATCTTCAAATTACCCATGAAGGTATTACAAAGACCTTGAAGGAATCTCCTAGTGGATACTTCGAGGTTGAAATTGTCTAGTGTTATTGAGTTTTTTAATATCTTCAAGGTATATCCTAGGAGATACCTTCAAGTTACACATGAAGGTATTACAAAGCCCTTAAAGGAATCTCCTAGTCGATACCTCAAGGTTGAACTTGCCCAGTGTTATTAAGGTGTATCAAAGATTAAATGAGTAAATAGTGTTTCAATCAAAGAAGGTATTTATAAATACATTGATTATTGTGTATAAGGTCTCTTTAGTGGGTTATTAAAAAATGTCAGTGCTATTAAAGGCCCACTTATTGGGTCTTTTCCCTTTAAGAATATTATCTATAAAATTGAAGTCATTAAGGAACTTGAGTCATGTTAATTCCCATGGGATTGGGTCACTAATTTGGTTTCCATTAAGATGAAGGAGATTAAAATAGGTGAATTAAGTGAGATGGTTGGGAATGTGTCCTTTAAACTAGTTATTAGAAAGATCTAATTACATAAGATTGGGAAGCCATTTACAAAGATCCTTTGGGATTAGCCCTGAAAGACTGTTACTAGAGACATCCAAGTAAGACATGTTACTATAGTTCCTAAAGCCATTGGGAAAACCTCCTTCTAGATTAATTTTAGTGATCTTGATTCTCAACATTTTCTTGTTATCATTGTGATAGCATTGAATTCCTATAAAGTTATAGATGAAGCAAGCCTATGTTGTTATTCACAAACTACCACATGAAGAAGGATTGGTTTGGTATTTCAATTATTTTTTATTCTCATTGAGGCATATAATGTTATCTTCTCCAAACTCTAGGTTGGGGGTGGTGCAGTGGAACAAAATGGACCACGCCATAAATACCTTAAATAACACCAAATATAGCATGTCTATGTTTCTCATGGCTTGGTTTAGGTTAGGTTGGCTTGTTATATGAGGATATCAATAGGCTATAGTGGATTAAAATATAAGGAAAATATAAAAAGGATTTAATTATTAATTACATTAGACTCTGCTCTTCCCCTAAAATTTACCATCAATAGATCCCTCGATGCATACATTAGTAGGCCAAATCCATGCACTTGCTAATTTTTTTTATGAACATGTAAAAAAATAAGAGAGGTGAAGAATGAAGACTCTTATGTTGAGCACATGAGGATTTAAAACATTGGGAAGGCATGAATTTACACTAATAGGCTATACATAAGAAAATGTTTCTTAAGTCCTCTTGTGCACATGCACTTTCCACCTCAATAAAATTTAAAAATATTCCATATTATGTGGTAGTAATTAATTTTATTTTATTTTAAAATAAATTATTTTTTGAACATGTTGTCAGAAGGATGTAACCCTTGGATAGGACTTGATATTAGTACCAAATAATATGAGGGTGGTACAACTATGCTCACCTACACCCTCAAGTGCACTCAAGGAAGTATTTTGAATACATGTGTGTATATATTTTGACTCCTTAGTCAACATAGAATCTAGACCATTTTCATTCCCATTCTTGATGTGAAAGCTCTTGATGTGAAACTTCTTGGAGTGAAACTTTCTGAAAGGGAAGTTCTTGATAAAATTCTGCCAACAAGGAAACCTTCTTAGGAGATACCTTTCGAACATGCACAATAGTGGATTTCTCCTTCAAGGTATCTCTTTGGACATAATTTCATGTTACCCTCAAGGAGATAATTTCAAGTCACTAATTAAGGTATTAAAAGACCCTTTAAATAATGTCTTAGTAGATACCTCAAGGTTGAACTTGCCCACCATTCTTGCAATGTATAAAGGATTTAATGAGTAAATATGTCGTTCAATTAAAGAAGGTAGTTATTAATACATTGATTGTTATGTATAAGGTATTTTATAGATATTATTAAGGGTTTAAAGTGTCTTAATTCCATGATTCAATGTGAATCCCATAAAAATTTTAGACCTCATAAGATCATCAAGAGGGAGCTGAATAAGGTAGATCCTTCATTGCATCATTTTTTATTGAACAAAAATTACACTCAAGGGAATTCCCATACCTTCAAGGAATTATAAGGCCCTTGAAGGAATATCTTATGAGACACTTCAAAGGGATTTGTCATATATTAAAGGTAACATAGAATGTATCTCCTAGGAGATACCTTCAACATGAACATGATTGGAATTTTCCTTAACCCTAAAGTCATTATTGGGTGATAAATTAAAGGACATTTTAATACTTTCAAGATAACTCCTAGGATATACATTTTAAACATTCACAAAAGTGGATTTATCCTTCAAGGTATCTCCTAAAAGATACCTTCAAGTTACATATGAAGGTATTAGAAAGCCCTTGAAGAAATCTCCTAGTAGATACCTCAAGGTTAAACTTGCCTACCCTTATTGAGGTGTATAAGGGATTAAATGAGTAAATAGGTGTTTCAATCAAAGAAAGTATTTATCAATACATTCACTCTATGATAAGATACCTTCAAAATCCCCCTTTAATGTATGACAACACCCTTCAAGGTATCTACTATGAGTTTCCTTCAAGGGCCTTGTAATAGTTTCATGGGTAACTTGAAGTAATTATAAGGCCCTTTAAGGAATTACGAGGCCCTTAAAGGAATATCCTATGAGATACTTTGAGGGGGATTATCATACATTGAATGGAATCTTGAAATATTTTATAAGATATACCTTCAACATGCACAAGTGGAATTTTTCTTTACATGGAAGGTTTTACTAGGTGATATTTTGAAGGTACTTAAAAATACCTTCAAGGTATCTCCTAGGAGATAAATTTCAAATATACACAAGAGGGGATTTATCATTTAAGGTATCTCTTAGGAGATACATTTAATTAAACCATGAATATATTAAATTTTCAATTTTTAATTTGTATATGAACTCAATGCTAACATATCCTCAATTGACACATGGTAGTGTTGCATGCACTAGTCACTCAGCGACATAAAGTTCTAAGTTTTATCACACATCTTTTAGCCTTTAAAAATTCTTGTGACCCAATGAAATTCTACCACTTGATACCAATTCATGTCTTTCCAAAGATCTTATTTTTTATTTAAATCTTGTGATCACAAGATCATATTGCATCATGCCATTTGGCACCCATTCATGGTATTTAAAGTCTAGAGAAGAGTTATAAAGTCCACAACCTAAAGAACCAATGGGAATGTGCCACTTGTCTTTCAAATATTACTTTTCATCCCAAAAAGGAGTTACAACCCAACTATTAACACACCATATGACACCCAATCATAGCCTTTTGATGCCCTAATTGATTTTTAAAGTTTTTTAACAAAATAATCCAATTACACCATTCCACTTGGCACTCGATGCTACCCTTTACACCCCTAAAGATAAAGTGAAATATTTAATATCTCAATACTATATTCACATGATAAAATGACACTTGGTAGCTAGTCACCTAAATATTAAATAGATGGATAATACATGAAAATTACTTGGTAGTTGGGACCAATAGGTTGAGGACATGCTGACCCCTATCTCATAATAATGTGATAAAAAAACTATGAAATCTAGTGAAGAGCGATCCAATCAGAATATCACACTTGGTATAATATCATTCACTCCACTTGGGTAGACCAATATTTTAAATAGGATACTAAAGTGCGAGAAAAAGTGTAAGTGTCGAGCACATGTCAAGTATGACACTGGTTGTAAGTGCAAATTAAATTCTTGTGAGATTTATTTCAGTGGTTATAAATCCAAGTAAATTCATAAAAAAATTCAATATTATAATAGTAAGCCATGTGAAGCCTATCAAATAGTGGTCTACTCAAAATATGACACTTGTCAGAATATTTTACAATCTACCTAAATTAGCCTAATATTTGAAAAGGCATCAAGTGTCGAGCATGACACATAACTATTTACAAAGTCCCAATTAAAATAGATATCCATAAATCATTAGTTATATCATTAATTGGGTGATGATGGGGCTAAATTCAATAGTTATAAAGCTAAGTAACCTCAATGTAAAAGTAAAGCCTATGATGAGAAGATGCATGGAGAAAAAAAGAGAGAAGTGATTAGCTAATATACAAAAATGGATTTTTGAATCCATTAGAACAAAAAAAAGAGCCACCTTGGCTTTAAGTCAAATAAATTAAAAGTTACTTACCATTTATGACTAGTATCTTATAGTTGAAAATTCCACAAAATCTAGAGCTTAAGCCTTGAAATCTCAAAGATTGGCATTCACTTTCAATTTCTATTTATTGAAGAACTTTGGAATGATCTGTACTATTTGATAAAGGTCTTCTATGCATTCATCCAAAATTAAGATAATATATGAGATCAACAATTAAAATTCAAAAACCATGGGCAAAGCAAGAATGTCTTGAACTACCAAGTTAGAATAGGTCCCATTTCTCTATTCATATGGGACAAACACAATCTTTTGAGATACCAAATTCAATACCATTATATTGGTCATAGAAGAAAAACACTACAATAAATTATTGTACCATGTGGAGAGGATGATGAACTAGGATAACGAAGATGAGGAAGATGTGAGTGTTATGGAAAAAAGGTCTAACATCTTGGCACTCAAGTCTAAGTGATTACTCAACACTGCATCCAACCGATAGGTACTCATCTATGTGGATTTAGTCAACCAAATATTCATCCATTCTTATTGTATAAATAACATGATCAAATCTTTCAATGTAGGTAATGATATCAATTTTATAGTCAAGTTAACCTTCTAAGCCTAATATGATTTACTTAGGGTTCAAATTATTTATAATGAGGAAAATGTAACCCAATGGCTCAACTCACATAACATTAGAGGAGTCTTGAGAAGCTAGTCAAATTTTTTTGGGAAGTTGATATGTAAGTCTAAAATTAATTAGATACCCATCACCCAATTTAGGAAAGGGGTGAGGATGGGTATGGCCATGATGAATAGGTTACATGGAGTATAAGATATTAACCAGGTGGATGAGAAGTGGGTTCCATTCTTATCCATGATCATAGACGAATCCACCATAATTTAGCTACCTAAATCAGGAAGACCATCGCTAACTAAGGAAATCAATTCTATATGATGTCCTACTTGGTTGATGCCATTTATGCAACTCTAAAGTTTCCCTAGTTTACCAATTAGGATATAAATTTGAAATATTTCATTCCCCATGTATTCATGAAGATTATAATTTATAGGTATAGGAAAGAGTGTGGGTGATTATTGAGTAGTTTTACCTAATTGGATACAGGGCCGCCAATGAAAGGACTATACCCAAGTTATCTAAGGATATCAAGGCAAATATTATCACATTGTGATCAGAATATCCCTATTTAGGTTACCCACCATAGTTCCAAATAAGATAGTTGAGTAGGAGATTTCCATCTAACTACTGACAAGAGTAGATGGACTATGTAAAAATAAAAATAAGGGACCAGTCCATCCCAAATCAACCAACATCAATTGATTTCAAGTTGAGAATTGGCACTCAATCATGGCTACTACTAAACATAGGTCCACATTTGGTCTAGAAAAGGACATTGACAAGGAATGCGACCCCACACACTTGACATTTAATCACTGTGTCACACATAGGGTAGCTCTTGGTATTTCATACCATCATGAGCTCAAGGAGGGAGATCAATTCTACCTCAATTTAGCTAATGACACATAAGTTAAGGAGAGGCTGAGGGATATGAATAAAATATAGGTGAAAGGAAGAATAGATGGTGTACATTTTTTCCTAGTGTTATAACAATAAGATACTTAGGTTGGAGCATCAATATCTCTAGTCCATATTGCTAGTATTCGATAAGAAGGCCCGATGAATCCACAACCCAATTAAAAAATACTCTAGGCATTATCTCCCACTTTGGATAAGGGAAGAACTAGTTCAGGGGAATAATTTGAGCATAAATGCACCATAGGGGGTCTCATCTGGAAGCCTATCCCAAATACAAGGTTATACTTCTACATAGGCAATACCTTTAATGGAGGTGATAATAATGTTAAGCATGAGATATACTCAGAAAGAGGGGGTGAATCAGTATATCATAAATCTTTTAAACTTTCACTTAATCAAATTACACATAACCATACATTCAAGATATGTAATAAAATTAAAATAATAAACACCACACAAGACAGAGAGAGACACCAAATTTAACATGGAAACCCAATGTGGGAAAAACCATGGAGAATAATCTCAAGTATATGAATGAGAACTTACTTAAACTACAATATTTTCAAGCACAAACTTGCAGGAGCATGAACCTCTTTGTTGACCACCAATAGAGTAACTATTTATGAGCACCAACCCCTTTGCTGAGCACCAACACAACAATTATTTGTGAGCACCAACCCACAAGAGCACCAACCCATTTTATGTATACCACACAACTATATCTCAATGTTTCTTTCTCAACAAATGATAGCACATTACAATATCTTTTTCCTTTCTCTCCTTTTCTCTTCTAATCTAGATATAAAAATTACAAATCATACTCTATATTCCATATTACAAATGGCTTCTTAGCCCTTTATTTATAGCTTTACAAATGACCTTTGGCATTCACCCTTTTTGACCATTCAATCCTCATGGAAAATGGTGCCAAACTTACATGACCCTTCATATCCTTGCATTTGAAAAGTCATATGGTGACCCTTCATAAGCAAAAACCTCCTTTCCTCTTTTGTCTTTATCTTGGTGACTTTTCATATTCCTCAAAGTGTCCCTTCATGGAAAAATGTGCCATACCTCTTTTGTATTCACATGGTGACTCTTGGAATTCCTCAAGGTGACTCTTCATGAGAAAATGTATCCCATTCCTCTTTCGTCTTTTACCCTATGACTCTTTGACTTCTCCATGGGCCCTCTTTTGACTTATATGCAACTAAAAATATATTCATTAATATTAAATTAATGCTAACACACATTATCCAAGATATGATTATTAAAAACACCATTAAATGCAATGGGGCCTTTATCACCAATAATGATAGACCTTTGACATCAATGACAATTTTTACAAAAATCTCCCCCTTTGTCATTGATGGCAACCTCAAACTAAAACTACCACATCCTAAAACCTACACATACTGCCATCTAAAAAACATATAGTAACTCCCCCTTACTATAGCAACCTATATATGTTCCCTATACCTATTTCTACACCTGTACTTATACCTATTATTCTCCCCCTTTAACATCAAAGGCAAAGGTCCTACATGGATCTAATTGTTAGCTCCCCCTCAACTAATGCTAAACCTCAATGGTAGGAAGTAAAATAAATTACTCCCAACTCTTTTTGTAGATCCCTGAATGTGTCCTTTGATCATGCCTTTTTGAAGATATTTGATAATACATATTAGTTATTGCCTATCCTTTGAGCCTCTGCAATCATTTCATTTGAATATTTTCTTCTAATCTCACAACATTCTCCATAAAAATTTAATGTGTATCTCTGATCACATATTTGAAATACACTCAATAGATTATGCTTAAGACCTTTTACATATAATAAATTCTTAGTCTTGGTTCTACCATTATCCAAACTCAAAGTACCTTTTTTTATTATCCTGACAATGGTTTTATCTTCAGATTTCACTGTGTCACCATTGATATTATTTAGAGTTATGAACTTAATCTTGTCTCTTTTCATGTGCCTTAAACATCTAATATCAATGAACCATGGCTATTCTTCATTTCTTGCATGCAAAGATGTCTAAACCAACATAGAATCTTCAGGTTGTTTCTTCTGCCATGAACATGTCCAAACCTTCTTGATGAATGGAACCTTGAAAATTTGGTCCTTCATGATTGAATCAAACATGATTCTATAATACCAGGTTGTGTGTCCAAAATTATTACACTTGTAACATATTATGGCCTCTTCATCAAAACTTGATAGAGGAGCAAAAGAGTTATAGCTTCTGCTAGATTTTGCATGAGTTTCCTTCTCCTTGCTTTTAACATTGTTAGCTCTTTTATGACATTCTCTTTTCTTGTGACCATATCCATTACAATAAAAAAAAATAACCACGAAAATAAAACCTATTTGTGTATCTCTATCCTAATTATATTCAGTAACTTTGTTCCTTACAACATTCTTTGTTTGAGATGTCCTTTGTATTCTTCACTTCTTCCCTTTTTGTTTCCTCTTTTGTAAGATCTTTAACATATCTCTTTTTCTTTTCAAATCTGATACCTATGTTATTTGATATTTCCTTTTGGTTTTCTAATATCTTATTCAATTTGTTAGTTCTATCCTTAAATTTTAAATCACTAACTACTTTATCATTGACTACTTTCTCAATATCTTCTTTTAAAGAGGCAATTTCAATAACATACCTTTGACATTCTTTCCTTACATTTTACAATTATGATATTAGATATGTTTCATTCCTTTTTGCTTCTTCAAAGTGTGTTGTAAGATCATCAATTATTTCCTTTGACTCCTTTTCATTTTTTTGGATCTAGTGCTTCAATCTTTGATTCTTCTTCTCAACAGCTTCTAACTCTTCTAAGGCACAAATAATTTCTCCTTCTAGTTTCACTTCAACTTCATCCTATTCTTCTTCTTTATCATTTGTAATTTTTATTGTATAGGCATCTTCATGTATGGACATGAATAGAATCTCTTCTTCTTTTCAATCACTAACTCCACTATCTTTGGCTAAGCTAGGATCTTTATAATACAAGCTCTTCTTCTCAAATCCCTTCTTGAATTTACCTTTGAAATTATTCTTGTATGTATACTTTCCTTCTTCATTATCATCATTACCTTTATTTGGGTATTTAGTAAAAAAATTTCCAATCTTTCCATAATTAAAACATTTAAAAGGTAAATTTCCTTGATATTTACCTGTGCCCTTTTTTGGCCTGTGAATGAAAAGAGCTCCATTGTCATCTTCATCATCACTAGAACTATCACTTGATTCTTGAATCTTAGCCTTCTCTTTATTTGATTTCTTGAAAGATGCTTATCTCTTTGACTGTTTATCTTATTCAGTTTGCATCTCATATGTCGTGAGAATACCATGAAGCTCATCCATCTTTAGCTTCACTAAATTCTTCATCTCTTCAATTCCTGAAACTTTTTCATCATATCTCAATGATAGATATCTAAAAAAAAATTGAACCATAGTTGATTCTTCTAAATTTTCTCCAAGACCTTGAATCTGATTAACTAATTGATCAACCCATAAAGGACAACTTGCTATATTTTCTTCTTCTTCCATATTTAAACTCTCAAACTATCTTCTAAATGTTTGAAGCTTAGCTTGCTAAACCTTTCCATCACCTTTGTAAATATTCTCAAGTTTTACCCAAATTTCATGAGAAGATTTACATTGCATAAATTTAAAAAACTTAGATTTACATAAACCACATAAAATAACATTTAAAGCTTTAGCATTATTTTCACTTGCCTTCTTTTCTACTAGATTAGTTACAAGTGTCTGTGGCTCTTCATATTCATCCACCACTACTTGCCATATGTCAAATCCAAGGGCCATCAAATAAGTATTCATTATTATGCTCCAAAAAACATAATTCATCCCACCAAACAAAAGTGCCCTATTTGTGAAAAATCCTTCCTGTGATCTAGCCATCATGTTTTCCCGATCTTACTTCAAGTTATAAAACATTTTCAAAAGGAACCGACTCTAATACCAATTATTAATCATGAGTTATATTGAGAGTGGGGGTGAATCAATATATCATAAATCTTATAAACTTTCAATTAATCAAATTCCACTTAACCATACATTCAAGATATGTAATAAAAATGAAATAATAAACACCACATATGATAGAGAGAGACACCAGATTTAACGTGGAAACCCAATGTGAGAAAAACCACAGAGAACAATCTCAAGTATATGAATGATCACCAACTCAAACTACAATATTTTCAAGCACCAACTTGTAGGATAACCAACCCCTTTACTAACCACTGACATAATAACTACTCATTAGCACTAACCCATAGGAGCACTAACCCATTTTTTGAACAACAACACAACATCTATTTTTTAGCACCAACCCACAAGAGCACCAACCCCTTTTGTGTATACCACACAACTATCTCTCAATGTTAATTTTTCAACAAATGATAGCATATTACAATATCCCTTTCCTTTCTCTCATTTTCTCTTCTAATCTAGATATAACAATTATAAATCATATTCTATATTCTATATTACAAATGGATTCTCAACCCTTTATTTATAGCTTTCCAAATGACCTTTGCCATTCACCCTTTGTGACCCTTCAATCCTCATAGAAAATGGTTCCAAACTTGCATGACCCTTCATATCCTTGCATTTGTAAAGTCATATGGTGATCCTTCATAAGAAAAAGCATCCTTTCCTCTTTTGTCTTTATCTTAGTGACTTTTCATATTCCTCAAAGTCTCCTTTATGGAAATATGTGCCATACGTCTTTTATCTTCACATGGTGACTCTTGGAATTCCTCAAGGTCACTCTTCATGAAAAAATGCATCCCATTCCTCTTTCATCTTTTACCCTATGACTCTTTGACTTCTCCATGGGCCCTCTTTTGACTTATATGCAACTAAAAATATATTCATTAATATTAAATAAATAGTAACACACATTATCCAAGATATGATTATTAAAAACACCATTAAATGAAATGGGGCCTTTATCACCAATAATGATAGACATTTGACATCAATGATAGTTTTTCCAACAAATAAATCCTACACCAACAAATTCAAGTTAGTTGTTTCCTCACCTTCCTCCTACCAAAAAAGGGATGCTTATTATAAGTCAGGAACTTATTTCCTTACCTCCCTCTTTTATCCATAAGCAACTGTTGAGCATATTTGGTTAATCCCCAACTCTAGGACATGTCAACCTCATACCTTATAGGCTTCTTACCAGACATATAATTAGGCCTTCAACCATGCTATTTCCCATGATCACCCCCTTTAACATATCATCCACATCTAGAGTTTTGGAAATTTCCAATTTCAACCCAATCATGCCCAAACCTATGCCTAGACTTGGTCCAAATTTTCCTAATAAGAGGCCCACTATCATCATCCCATATTTTCCTTTATTATTTACTAGATCCTAAACTATCACTAGTGCTTATTCATCCCCTAGCTTTGCATTTATATTGGTCATGACCACTGATTTCCTCCTATATGTCTACCTTTTAAGGGATAACTCTAGATCAACCATGTCTTCCATCAACAAATGCCCTTAGTGGTTCTTCATACAAGATATGGATTAAGCATATGTAATTGGATACAAAAAAGAACCCATATATGGTCATAGTGGACCCCCCACAAGTCATATTAAATTTTGATAAGGAATACAGGGCAATAAAGAGGGTGCCCAAGAGGAAGGTCACCCACCCAAACCAAAAAATCATGTATGAGTTAGAGGATACCTTGTTTGAGTTGACAATGATAGAGATAAAAATAATAGTATGAGGATAACCTCCTCTTAGCTCTCCAAGCAAATATGTATGTGGATGCTAAATTGGTTAAGGGAGAATAAATAAAAACTAACTTAGAGTAGTAACATAAGGCCACCTTACCAAATCAAACTATAAAAAAGTGGAACATGATACAAAAGATATGTTTGACATGATTAATACCTTGGTTCAATACAAGGTAAAGGGATATGAAATATATAATAGAGTCAACAATGCAAAAATTGCATATGGGGGATACAACAATAAAATAATCAACTTGATGAGGTTAATCAGAATGAATAAATTTGAGGACCTAAATTTGATTTCCTTGGAGGAATTGATCATTTATAAACCTTATGATACTTTTAGGAGGAAATACCTAAACTAGTGGATCGATGAAATGAGGTCACTAGGTCAGTCTCTAACACAACAAGGTGATAAAGTAATCACCCTACTAAAGGATGTCAAAATTACGCACCTTGTTAACAAGGATGGCTCCATTATCAGAAAGGATGCCTTCAAGGCCTAACTATATAACTTTATGGTGAAATTCAAAAAACAAGCAATGGCTAGAGGGGTGACCTTCGGGAAAGAAATGGTAAATTTGGAAGCCTCTTCCAATCAAAGGATTCAGAAGGTTA
>JARHVA010003238.1:1270000-1272500 GCA_037957365.1 Torreya grandis
GCAAATGATAGTTGGCAACCAAAAAAAGGAGCAGTCATACAAATCTTCATCTCCCTACTATTTCCCACCCCTTAAAAAATTCTCCCTAAATAGTATTTATTCCTATTTTTAAGGTGAAGATATTTTATAGGTAATTTTTTAATATATAATGAATCATGGGACCTCTCTACCCAAGAAGATAGAATCACGAGGGAGAAGTTTGCCACCCTAAATAATAATGCTAGGTGTTATGTAATAATTTGTTCATTAATGTTTATGATGTGGAATGAGGGCAAAACTCACCACCCCAAATAATAATAACCTAGATTATGCCAAAAAATGACTTTTCAACTTATTCTAAAATAAAAATAATTCACTGTATGTCAAATAGAGCCAATAAATGAATGATGCAAAGAGATAGAGACATTATGCAACCATTGAAACCCTCTCGCATCATGACACTTATTTACTATGATTATTTGATTATATTTAATAAAAAATGTCTCCTTTCCTATTACATTCAATATTTGGTTCACTATTAAATACAAGTGTTAAATAATCCTAATCTGCACCACTTTATTATCTTAGTCATTTCATAACAAAAATCTAGGTCTATCATAATCTCAATAATTTCATAATTTAAAGTGGTAAACAATGAATAAAAAGGCCATGTCAGGCCAAACAAATCACACATTTAAGATATAGTAAAACAATACATTAAATAGATTAAATACATAAAAAGGACCTATAGAAATGATAGTTAAAAATGGGGTCAATGCTTCCACCACTAATGCCACAGTTAACCTGATAGTCCATAAAATAATTTTTTGTCCTTTTAGAGTGAAAGAAAAATTGAGAGATAAAATAATGGAAAGAGAAAAAGATAAACTTAACCCTAATTTCAAAGTGCACAAGAATTTTTATTTCTATAATAATGTAGAAATTTACATATAAAATTATTTTAAAAAATATATGTATTCAAACATATTAAACAATTAAACATACATTATTCAATAATTTTCTTTTTATTTAAACATAAATAAAAATAAGTAATAAAATTAGATAGTTTTTGAATTATAATTATTCTTATTAAAAAAATTTATTTATATTTGTTCATTTAATTACATGATTAAATTTTATAATACCTTTGAGATAATTTAATTCACCAATTAAAATACCTTTCAAAGTGAGTCACCTTTCTTGAATTTATAAACTAATATTTGGAGATGAATTCGACCCCAAAGTTGTAATTAAAATAATTGACACAAAATCATACCTAGTAACTCAAATAACTCTTGGGAAAGGATTTTTTGGGGTTATCTTAATTATGATTATTTGAGGGCATAAGCAGACTACACCATACCAATCCATAAACATTAACTTTTCATTTATGACAATAAGGTGTGATATCTAAATGTAGAGTTAGGGTTAAACATTCCGATCAAAAAATAAGTATTTCAACTTCAATGCCAAATAATTGGGTAAAAAATACATGACCAAATCCTATTCATGTAAAATCAATTAAATTTAAATAGGAAAGTAAGCCAATCAGCTTTACTCCTCTTGAAAAAAATATTTCAATACAAGAATCACAAAAACTTCATTTATCAAGATTATATAATTTTTATTAGATGAAACATAAGATTTAATTATATCTCTTAGAAAAAAATTCAAGGGTATTTTTATAATTAACGAGTATATCCATAGATGATCAATGCCATTTTCATCTACCTTATAACACTTATTATATGTAGTATTTATATATACAGATTTTCCATTTACATATTGTATCTAAATGTACATCTGTATAATTTATGAATTTTGATTCCAATAAAATAGTACTAGACTCATTTGGGAAAATTTTTAAGGGAATTTTGATGATGAATTAGTACATCCCAAGATGATCAATTCCATTTTCAGATACATACTCATTTGGAAAGTATTTCTAAGGCATTCTAATAACTGATTAGCCCATTCTATAATGATCAATATCATTTATAGCTATCAGAAGAACACTTTCTATTTATATGGTATGTCTATAAATAGATTACAATATATTATTATATAGACTTTACTTTCATAGATGTCTTTAGATATAAATTTATATTTGAAACAAAATCTTGTAAATCAAGGTAAAGGAACCAAGGTGGAACATTTTAACAATCATTATTACAAATGATTAAAGCACTAGATGAAAAAAAGTATCTCATTGAGAATAACATCTAAAAATCATCTAAATTATGTGCTTGATTGACAATATGTCTTGCATAACCCTCTTGCATTAGAGGTATCATTTCATCCCTTGCCACCACACTTTGTGGCAATGAAATTTTCTACTTATGAGAAAAAACTAGGTGACCCTGAGCATGACTAAAAAATGAAACTCCTTGCATTAAAGAAGTTAAATTTTAGGGTCATTACATTGGTCTCATCTAATACATGCAAATTTTAGATCAATCTATCTTACAAAGTTAATTCGATTGAATAAAAATGTGATACCAATCAAACAATGAACATTACA
>JARHVA010003238.1:1277500-1345000 GCA_037957365.1 Torreya grandis
ATAGGTCTTGTTATAGGTCTTTTTCAATATCCAAATCCTAGGTGTATATATACACATGAAATAAAAAATATATCAAAAGAATAAGGGTGAAAAATTGGGTAAGGGGAAGTATCATCACATGATCTAGAACCCTTACCATCCTGATTATTGTTTATATTAACCCTCAAGCTAGGGTCCTAGATGATGTTTTCTAGAAAAATTAATTAGTCAATGCTACACAACCTTCTGGCATTTATTGCTATTTTGAGTCTTAGTCAAATCAAACAACTCATATTTACAAGACATAGTTAGAGATCTACACTTTTAAGAATTATTGAGTTATACCTAGATAACTATCCCTTTAAATGGTTTGTGGTTGTTTAATTCACTATCAGCAACACATGAAGTAGTCACAATTATATCAAGTATGAAATGTGTTTCTAAACATTTTATTGTATTCAAGTAGAATATATAGACAACTTTGAAGATGTATGCCAAGTCATTAAATTTTATTTGGAGGTGGAATTTTATACAAAAATAATCATGGTTTATTTTGGTAAATTCCAGAGTGATTCTTATTATTCCTATGCTTGAAGGATATAACATTATCTAGATTCAGAGAGATTTAGACTAGTAGAAAATAGTCAAAATATCTGTAATGGAATTGTGATAGTGCTTAAATATTTTTACAAGTATGGATTTACTTATTTTATTTATCACCACTTGGTTATGGGACCCTTAAAACCCTTGTTTGTGGGAATCCTTAAAACCCTCATGTTCTCTAGTCTCACTAAGGTCATGGATACCTTCAGTTTACTTGTTTAAGTTTGGGAGAGCCTTGAAACCCTCTATTTTGTACTTTCTTGTTAGATGGATCCTTTACCCTCTTTTTTATACTTAGATTTGGGTCCAATTTTCAAAACCCTCACTTACCCACTTCATACCTCTGGTTTCAAAAATGTTTCACCCTATCAAATAAAAAATGAATTTATTAAAATAACATTCCATTTATAAAATGTTTTATTTAATGAGGAGGAAAAAACTAACCACTCTATAAAAACATTTAAACATAAGTTATTTAGTAGAAATATTTAAAGATTTAAACATGATAAATAAAAATAAAAAATAAACATAGTATTTATATATAAAAATAATTACAAATTGTTATGGTTTATTATAATTATTCTTATTAAATAAGTTTATTTATAGTTGTTAATTTACATGATTAAATTTTCTAATAGGTATTTGAATTAATTTTTAGCCCCCTTAGAATACCATTGATAACAAGACAATTTTATTAAATTCAAACTTGTGACTCTATCAGTTAATTTAAACACTTATAACATAATAGATATCTGACATGGTTAGATATCAAATATAATATAGACCAACATGGAGGATGTTCTTTTAGGTCCAATAATCACATCAAACATTGAGAATACATTGAGTGTGAATACATATTCTTCCCCTTGATGTCAAATTTAAAGAATACATTGAACCAAGGTGGGGATTTTTCATAATCTTCATTATAAATGACTAAAGCATTGGAGGGAAAAAAATATCTCATTGAGAAGAATACCCAAAAAGCATCCAAATATGTGTTTGATTCACAATATATGTTGCATAAACCTCTTGCATTGTAGGTATTATTTCAACCCTTTCCACCACACTTTATGGGACTAAAATTTCCTACTTATAAGGAACATGCAGGGTGACCTTGACCATGACCGAGAAATGAAACTCCTTGAATTAAACAAGCTAAAGTATGGGGCCACTACATTGGAATCATCCAATAAAAAAATTAAGAGCAAGCCATATTAAAAAGTAAATCCAAATGAATTAAAATGTGATCCCAATCAAACAATGAATATGGTAGTGCCACATCAATTTCTATTACAAAATACACCATACAAAAAAATTACTAGATTCACAATATGTCCACCATATCTTCTTATAGTAGTATTGATCAGTTAAAATATGAATTTCAATGCCCAACTAATGGCTTTATATCATAATTTTAAATAACTACTGATTTTATACTTCATATAAGTGTGTTAATTTCTTGTAATCACATTTGTGGAGAGGCACGGAAATTGGATGGAGGTACCATGGAGTGTCACTATGATAATTACATTATGTGATGTACTGGTTCATTATATTTTATGTATATGGATGAGGCTTACTAAAAAAATTAATTAGTCAATACTACACAACCATATGGTAGTTGTTGCTATTTTGAGTCTTAGTCACAACTTATATTTACAAGCCATAGTTAGAGATATACACTTTCAAGAATTATTGGATGAAACCTAGATAACTATAACTATAAATGGTTTGTGGTTGTTTAATTCAATATCAGGGGCACATCAAGTAGTCAAAATTATATTAATTCTGAAATGTTTTTCCAAGCATTTGATTGTAGTTCAAGTGGAATCTATAAACAACTCTGAACATGCATGCCAAGTCATTAACATTTATTTAGAGGTGGACTTGTATACAAAAATTGGAAAGGTTCATTTTGGTAAATTCCGAAAGGATTATTGTTATTCCTATGGTTGGAAGATAAAACCTTATCTAGATTTAAAGAGATTTAGACTTGTAGAAAATAGTTAAAATATTTACAATGGAATTATGATAGTGTTTAAATATTTTTATCGGTATGGATTTACTTCTATTTATTACCACTTGAATACGAATAAGAAATTTAGTAAAATAACAATCCATTCAAAAATGTTTCATTTTATTAGGAGGTAAAAACTAACCACTCTCGAAAAACTTTGAAAAATAAATTATTTAGTAAAAATATTTAAAGATTTAAACATGACAAATAAAATAAATAATAAACATAGTTTTTAAATATAAAAATAGTTACAAATTTTTATGGTTAATTATAATTATTCTTATTAAATAATTGTATTTATATTCATTAATTTACATGATTAAATTGTCTAATAGAGATTTGACACCTTAATTTTTAGCCTCCCTAGAATAACTTTGGCATAAAATTCACCAATTCAAATACCCATGATAGCGAGTTGCCTTTATTGAATTTACACTTGTGCTCTCAGTTAATTTAAACATTATAACAAAATAGACATTTGACATGGTTAGATATAAAATTTGATAGAGACCAATATAGAGGATGTTACTCTTTCAAATTCATTAATCACATCAAACATTGACCGTACATCGAGTCAGAATACATATTCACCCTCCTTAATGTCAACTTCAATGAATACTTTGAACCAAGGTGAGTATTTTTCACAATCCTCGTTACAAATGATTAAAACATTGGAGGAAAAAAAATCTCTCATTGAGAAGAACACCTAAAAGGCATTGAAATATGTGCTTGATTCACAATATGTCTTGCATAACCCTCTTGAATTAAAAGTATCATTTCAATACTTGCCACCATACTTTGTGGCACTAAAATTTCCTATTCATGAGAAACATGAAAGATGAGCCTGAGCATGACCAAGAAATTAAACTCATTAAATTTAATAAGCTAAAGTATGGGGCCATCACATTGGCCTCATCCAATACAAAATTTAATATCAATCCATATTACAAAGTTAATCTGAATGTACCAAAATGTGATACCAATCAAACAATGAACATGACAATTCCATAATAAGTTGCATTATAGAATACAACATGCAAAAATATTACTAAATTCACAAAGCCTCTAATGCTTCTTATGAATAAGTTGGCTAAGTTTCAAATAATATCTCTCCATACATTTATAGAGGTTTATATGATCAAACCTCTTACATGAGTATATGATGAGAATGCATATAGTGATTTTCACTAGGGCCAAATTCATTAAACTAACATATGCTTTTCCTTGAGATATAAGCTTTAGGACTTATACAAGTCCCAAAAAAATACACTTGATGGGTCTCCTACCATGGGTTTTGGATCACATCTAAGGGATAATAATAATAATAATAATAATAATAATAATAATAATAATAATAATAATAAAATGTTCAATAATCCGCTAAAAGACCATACAATGAAAATTAGAAAAGTTTAAATATGGAAATAGAAGTAAAATTATCATCATAGAAATTTGAAACTAATGGTAGTGACTTATAAATAGGCTCTTGCATAATATTATGTGGAGTTTCATCCACTTTTTTTTATAGATGTAACATTAATATTATCTTTAGGAGAAACAAATGGTGGTGGTATACTTGAGAATGCATCATCACTAGGCATAGTAGGCATACAAGAAATAGATGGTGTCTTTGGAACATATATGTCCACTTTAATATTTTATCTAATTTATAAACCCAAAATTCCTCTTGATCACTTTTAATTTTTTTAGTGCCATTGTAACAAAAGCAATTTATCCATTGCAATCACCAAGACAAAACATGATTAACCATAGTTGAACTCCTTATCTATAGAATATAAATGATCCCTATTCAAAGCCAAGGGAGTTGAAATTTTTACATAGAGATTACATACTAAGAGGCTATATATTTACATGAAGAATGAAATACATCATAAAATAAATCATTACATGGTGATTAAGATCCAAATCTATCAGTGCCCATAATTACCTTAGATGAGCTTATTTTGAAATTATTTTGACACTGCCAAGGGTTTATAAGTACTATGTTTAACTGTCAATTTACACCCTTTCACTTTACATAACCCCTCTTACCAATACATATATACATAAATTATATGTCATGATGTGTGTGTGTGTGTGTGTGTGTGTGTGTGTGTGTGTGTGTGTGTGTGTGTGTGTGTGTGTGTGTGTGTGTGTGTGTTTTATTATAATATTTTTATATATTAAACTAAGTAATATTATATATTATTATTATTATTATTATTATTTTATTATATAATACATATTTTAATATAGTTTATAAATCAAATTATAATTATATATTATATATTTCAGTGTAATATACTAATTTTTATATTGTATATTATATAATATATAATATTGTAATACTATATCACATTATATAATATATATTTTAATATAATATATATAAATATCATTTTAATATATTTAATATATCACTTGTCTTTAATTCAACTTGACTACTCTTGAGGTGCATTTGTGTTCAAAAATAGGTGGGAGTCCCCAACGAAATTGAAATTGAAATTTAGTTTGTAAAATGGGGTTTATATAGTTTCAACATATTATTATGAGGAACAAAAACCATCGAACATGACTAACTAGATATATTCTTAATTCTACATATTTCTAATTTTTTTAACATAAACTATATAGTGCTGACAGATCAAAACAAAGTAGGTTGTAAAGTGTCTGAAGCATTGACCATATTTGTTACTATCATTTCTAGAGATCCTTATTTTTTAGCTATATAATTTTAATAGTGTTTAACATTCTTTTTACTCTATAAAAAATGTGTGATTTAATTTTGTTGACTTGGCCCTTTTATTCAATTGTTTATCATTTTATATTATGAAATTTCTAAGATTCAAATAGTCTACCTGGATTATTATTATGGAATAACTAAAATAATGGAACAATGGAGATTAAGGTTATTTAGAACTTACTACTAATGATTATTATTTATTCTTTTATGTGTGGAAAACTAATAAGGACACAAATTATGAATGTTAGGGTGATTCAAGCTATCATTTTTTAATAACTATAATCTAATAATCTTAGTAAATAATGTATTTAATAGTTTCAAATTTGAAAAATTATAGATAATCACCTAGACCAACCAAAAGGACCAACTTATAACCTAAAAAGGACCCATTGATGTCTAAATGGTCTTTCCACTTGGAATATGGTGAGATTAAGGCCCAGATAATTTAAACAAAGTAATTAAAATGTTGGTTAGTAATTAAATATATATGTTTAATGCATGAGATTAAATTAGATATGGTGAGATTTACTTGACATCAATTACATGTTCATAAAAATTAATACTTTAGGATAATAATATATTTTATGTTCCCACTAGATGTCAAAATCCTATTTGAGTATCCTCATTAGTGGAAAACATCCCTAGTAGTCACATCATATAAAATAAATCCTTGTTTATGTACTCTCTGAGCATGTTAAATCAATGTGAGATTAATATAGTGTTATTTGAGCAATTAATCTTGTGTTAAGGTGTCAATGTTTAATATCAAAATCATGATAAACTAATGTGATAGAGATTAAAATGGTGATATTTGAATGATTCATATTGTGCCAAGGTGTCAACAAAGGTATGCTTTAGAATTTAATCAAGGGTTCATTCTTGAATGGAATGTCATCATTCAAGAGTGATAATATTACCTATTTTCTACATATAAATAAACTATAGATTGTTTGACATGTTTCAAAATTAGTTTTATTATCCAATTGTAAAGGCCAAAACATCAAATTAAATAACAATCAACATTGAATTAAATTTGGCTTATTAGGGATTGATATTAAAATACATCTGAAGATCACCCTACCATAATGCTAGGGTTATTTTTGATATAATTAACCTCCACTCCACAATATTAATGGTGAATTTATTCTTTCGAGGGATTGTATTTTATATTCAGTAATTACTCTTTCAAGAAGTATACTTTTTTATATATGAAAGAGTCTTAATTTTGAGGAAATTTTGATAATAGTCATGACATCATTGTGGAGCTGGACATTATGCTATTGTAAAATTGGATGCTAAAAATTTTGATGATAAAAATCAAATTTTAAAGCCCAACATGGAAATTTTGAATCTCAACATGGAAAATTTGAAGAAAGCAAAATAGAAATTTTTCTATTGCAAGTCTTGTGAATAACTATAGCTGTACAAGTTTGTTACTGTAAAATCATATGCTAAAACTTTTTATGATTAAAATCAGATTTTTAAACCTAACATGGAAAATTTGAAGCATGTAAAATGGAAATTTTGTTATTGTGAGTCTTTTGAATAATTGTAGCTATACAAGTTTATGCATTGTGAACAAGTTGTAATATTATTTTAGGTGAGTTTATATATGTAAATTCTATATTTTATTTCTATAATTTTGCCCTCCTCTATTTCATCTCTATTTTCATGTTTATTTAGTACATTTCTAGGACTGATATTTGGTCTAGACTATCCCCATAGTCTCAGTATTTTGTTTTACTTAGTCTTGTTGGTTGTTTCCCACCTAGGCCTACACATTCTATGTTTTATAACATAAAGAGAAATTAGACTTGGGACTTAGTTGACCTTCCAAATGGAAAAGAGATCATAGGATTCAAGTGGGTGTATAAGACAAAAACCACTCTTGAAGGTAAGATAGAGAGGCATAAATCAAGACTAGTGGTTAAGGGATATAAGAAAAGGCATGTGCATGATTATAATGTGATGTTTGCACCCATAGAAAGACTATATATAGTGATGACAATCATAACTATTTCTACTCAACAAAAATTTATAATGGAGGATGTATAACAAAATAATAACACAAAATTTATAATAAAGGTCTAAAAAAGTATAAATAAAACTTTGAAATGTATATGGTGAGTTTTTAAGACCAAAAATCATGACTATAAACTCCTAATGGCCTTCATGTATTCAAAAAGTTATTTTAGGTATGTCCTCTTCATAGTTTGAATATTATGAAACCTAAAGTGAAGATATAATTTGGTAAAATAAATATGGTCATGCAATTCATCTATAAAATCATAAATTAATGAAATATGAATATTATCTTTGATGGTGTACTTTTTGAGATCTCTATATTCTAGGCTCATCCTTTAAGTGTCATCCTTCTCATGAACCATGACCACCAAGGAATAATATTCATTTTGGATATGTTTGATAATTATTTCCTTTAATCTATCCTATAACATATTTTTAATTTCACTCTTTAATCATAGGGATCCCTATATAGTCTGATTTAGGATGGTGTACTACCTAGAATTGGTTTGACAACATAATCACGTGTTGTTCTTGATGGATGTCCTTTTGGCATGGTACTAAACATAACATAATGGTCATCTAACACAATTTGTATTCAATATGGGTAGACCCATTATTTGGTTTAAATTTTATGTAAAATAGTCACAAAATAATTACTTTACACCTTTTTTAATCATCTTCATAATCTATGAAAACTATCCAATTTCATAGATTTAGCTAGAAAACCATGCAGTTCAAATGTTCTTAATTCTAAATGAATGAGAATAAATAGTTACTAAAAATTCATCTCAATTATGCATAAAATGGTGAGACATTACAATCCAACAAAATTTTATCCCCATCCACGATAATAGAAAACATAAGATAATATAATAGGTAGTCTCCCATATCAACCTTCATACTATGGCATTTACTAGAACAATTTACTATACCCCTACCTATAACTAAGATTTTAAATTATGGATTTGGGTAAATGCGATAGTTGAATTGAGTATCCAAATTATTGTTGATGAATTTGTGTGTACTCCTAAGGTAGATAAATATAGTCAACTTCTATTTCTTGAGGAAACCCAACACCTTAATATTTGGAGGAGTGCTAATACTTAAAAGTGCATGATAGGAAATAGTAGTTTAAGAATATTCAAATTCATCCTCAGGGCCTTCTAAACCTATAATTGAGGTATCATCATATTATTAATCCCAATTTTTTTATTTAATGTAAAATAAATTCTTTTCATCACATCTATGTCCTTTACTCCATATTTTATCATAGCCAACACATAACCCCTTTTCACACTTTTCTTCAATTTGTTGAGGGGTCAATATTGTAAGCTAAAGAAATGTTGTTGAGAAATTGAGTTGACAGACATTAATGAAATGTATTTTTTCTATCATATATTTTTCCTCTACAATATATACCATTGGCATGGATTCAAATACTGAATTGTGACTAAAAATGTGAACCATGATTTGGATTATATATTTGAGGCCACTCAAGATGAGTTAAATCACATTTACCTTTATGATGTCATTCACACACAAAGAAATATTATAATGTATGAATATAATCCTTCACATTCCTTATTTTATATAATTTGTTTAGTTAAATAAACTAGTTTTCTAAGACATTGTTCCAGTAGTGGAGCTTCATCTCCTTATAATATATAAGAATGGTAACTTGAAGGCCCTTATTTTTATTTTGAGCACACAACCATATATACCAAATTAACTAATTAGGTTTTATATAAATATTGTTCATAACCACATTTATTTCACATTAAGTTTGATTTAAATAAAATAAATTTGTGGTTTGATTGAGCCAAGTGAGTGTATCCTTATCATAAAACTTATGTAAGTCCACTTTTAGCCACAAATGCTTTAGACCAAGATTGGATGTATAATTATTTTAATGGGGAGTACTTAACTTAATACACATTTAACTTGTATTTGGAAATTTAAGTATAAATTTCATAGAAGTCTTAAAATCCTATTAAAAATTTTAGCTAATCATTAAGCATATTTTTTAGCTAGTCATTACTCTAAAATTAATGTTTAAGAGGACTAATTAATTGTTAATTAAGGATTCATAGATTCCATTACTACATTATGTTTGTTATAAAATAATGTTCTTAACAATATATTGTGTAAATAAACACTAAAATTCATAGTTAAACCATATACAAAAGAATAACATAACTTTTTGAATTGTGTCTCACTAATCACTGAAAGTGCTTATCTTGATGTCAAGTCTGTGGGTTGATGTTTTTTATGAGTCTTGTGAACATCTATAGTTGTACAATTTTATGCATTGGAAACAAGTTGTAATAGTATTTTAGGTGAATTTAATATATGCAAATTTTGTGTTTTATTTTTGTAACTCTACCATCCCCTATTTCATCTCTTATTACATGTTTATTTAGTGTATTTATATTAGTGTTATTTGGTCTAGACTATCCATATAGTCTCATTATTTTATTTTACTTAGTGTTGTTGGTTTGTACCCACATGGGCTTGTACAATGTATATTTCTACCATAAAGAGAAGTCAAACTTGGGAGTTAGTTGACCTTTCAGAAGAAAAAAGGTCATAAGAGTCAAGTGAGTGTATAAGATAAAAACCACTCTTGAAGGCAAGATTGAGAGGCATAAATAGAGACTAGTGGTGAGGGAATATAGTAGTAAAGGCTTGAATGTGACTGTAATGTGATGTTTGAACCTGTAATAAGTCTAGAAATGGTGAGGGTAATCATATCCATTGCTTCTCAACATAAATGGAAGGTACGTCAAATTGATTTCAAGTCAACATTCTTGAATGGAGTGTTATACATAAATAGAAGTTTTATGTTTAGAATAATATTTATCTAGTTTATATTATATGTAATTGGTAATCTCTATCAATCAATTTCAAGTCTACAATGGGTTCCTTTCATAATTTAATAGTGAAATATGATATTACATCATGTTTAATTAAGAGAGGTCATATGGCTCCATTGATTTCTATTGCCTTCTCTATTCTTTGATTAGCTAATGCTTCCAAGTCCACTATCTCTTATCCAAAGGTTACTCCTCAAGATAGAACCTATTTCTTGATATTCATAATGAAATTTTGTAGTTGTGCTCTAGTACCATCTTTATGTTCAAGGTGTGTGATTTTAGCCTCCTTGAGTAGAGTTATAACTCTGTCACATTATTGAGTAATAGACTATCCCAAGGATATTATATCATCAATCCATTGATTAAGGCATTCCTCCTTCCAAGGATGCAGGACTAAGTAATGCTAAAATATACCAAAGGTAATAGGTTTAGTTCTTCAAATGTATTCAACATAATCAACTTAACCAAGTTGATCAATTTACTATCATAATTCACAAAGGTAGTTTATACCTTAAATTTTTTATTTTAAACATCATCTTCTTTAAATTTATATTGAGCTAAAGTATTTAGAGTATCAAAATTGGCATAAACTACACATTCCACTTTGGTGATAGTTTCTTTTGGTAAGGTGGATTTATTTTTCTATGCTAACTTATTTATCCTTTATTTCATCTCTTTCACCAATTCAGTGGCCACATCACCATTAAAACTTTACTATAATAAATCAGCCAATCATCACCCTTATTTTATCCATGTGTTTTATCATCACAAGCTTGAATTTTTAGTAAATTGACTTGGATTTACATCCATTAGAATAAGTCAGTACTATCAAGACTTTGTGAATAGATTTATGCCACCTAGGTGATGCTTTTGACACGTACTTAACACTTGCACCCTCTTAGTCATTTTAGCATTTTATTTTGAATAGAAAACCATCTAGGTGAATTGGGTGACACTTTATAAAGTGTAATATTATGATTGGATAGATCATCTTAAATTGTCACATGAATTGACCCCTTTCATATTTAGATTGACATGACCTCAAAAATTTTAATAGTTTTCCATGTGGTAAGTTCTCATGGCTCATGTTGTCACATGGCTCTGTTATATGAAATTCTTAATAGACCCAAATGTCATGACACTTCACCAAGTATCACATTTTAATTTGATCATGTAATCATTAGGTTTCATGGATTATTTTGATTGTATTATTATTTTAAGATATGGGTCCACATGTATTTATCCCATTGCTCCCAAATGTCACATGACTCCCATGTCACATCTACCTAACTAATATTAAGTGACTTATTACCGAGTGTGATCTTATCATATAGTTTTTGTATTATGAAATTTAAACATTGCATATTGACTATGGGTGTGAATGAGTGACAAGTGGTATTATGTGATATGATCACATTATCACAAGTCTTAGAAAATAATATAAGTTTTAAAAGGTTATGACTCGATGCCACATGGCATGTTTTAATTGAGCCATGGGGTCATAAAATTTTCAAATTATTCATAAGATAAAATGTTGTGATTGGGTGACAAGTGGAAAAATCCAATTAGATTGTATTGCATTTTTAAAAGGCAAAAATATATGTGACAAAGTATGAAACTTACACTATTGAGTCACTACTGCATGTGACATGTCACATGCCATTTGAATTTGAGATAACATTAGTGTTCCTACCAAATAAAACCATAGTTATATCAAATCCATTGTAATAACCTTTTAAATCAACATCGAAGGTATCACAAGGCCTTTCAAGGTATCTCCTAAGATATACCAAAAGAAAATTCCAATTGTGTGCATGTTAAAGGTATCTCCTACGAGATACTTCGAAAGGAAATTATAATCATGTACATATTCAAGGTACTTCATAGGAAATACCTCTAAAATTTTTTAATTACATACATGTTCAAGGTATTCATGAGGAGACCCCTTGAGATTATTACAAGGCCCTTTAAGGTAATCCCCTAGGAGATATCTTGATATAAATTTCCAATCATGTGCATGTTCAAGGTATCTACTAGGATAACCCTTGAAGGTACTACAAGACTTTTCAAACTATATCCTAAAAGATACCTTGAAGTGCATTATAGTACCTTCAAGGGTACTTATAAGGTATCTCCTAAGAGATACATTTAAAACATGCATAAGGGTACCCTTGAAATTATTACAATTTCCTTCAAGGTATATCTTAGGAGATACCTTGAAAGATAATTCCAATCATTTACATTTTAAAGGTACTGGGAGATAACTTTCAAACATGGATTAGGGTACGCTTGAAGGTACTACAAGCCCTTACAAGGTATCTCCTAGGAGATACCTTGAAGGGCCTTGTAGTACCTTCAAGGGTACCCTAATCCATGTTTGAAAGGTATCTCCTGGGAGACAACTTATACCTTTCAAACATGCATTAAGGTACACTCCAATTTAATACAAAGCCCTTCAAGGTATCTATTGAGAGATACTTTGAAATAACATTCCAATCATATGCATGCTCAAGGAATTTTAATAGAGTTTCCTATAATTTCTTTAGAACATGCTAATTATAGGGATAGCTTACATAGTAAGAAGTGGAAAAGAAACATAATAACATGAGTGAATTTATATAATCTTCAATTTTATACACAATAGCAAATATAAAGATAAACTAACATGTCATTAAAAATTCTAAAACATAAACAACATAATACAAGATAGAACAAGCTAAAACAAAATAGAGTAAACATTACACACTAGACATACATAAAAAATATTAGGAAAAACATTATAGATCTATTATATTAATCTTTATCACACATTATAACACTATATATATCTTTTTTCATAGCTCTATCTCATCACATTCTAGATTTCTAGCATACAAAAGGAATGACACTTGGAATTCTTATATCTATTACATAGATAACAAGGCCAAAGACATTAAAAATATAATATAGATGAGAAAATGATCACCTAAACACATGTGTACATCAATTATACACTTAAAATTTTATAAGGCCCTTTTTCACATCTAACACTTTCCCAAAATTAAGCTATTATTTTATCTTGAGAAAAACTCTAAACTCTGATTTTGACTAAAGCTAAAAAATATTAGACTTCAAAAAAGGTGGTATTAATTACTCTAGGGGCCATTTACCTATTTAAACCATTTTCACACTACTTAGTCTCCTTTTCAAGTTTTTAACTAACATACTTGCCTACCACCCTTTTCAGTTCTCCATAGACTAACTTAACCAGGTGGTCATCTTGGTAAGGTGTTCTTAACCAACTTGGCCCAGATCCTAATGTTTATGACTATGTTATAAAGAAAAATTTATTTCTTAAACTATAAAACTTGAACTATGCATTTTCCAACTATGGAGGTAGTTCAAAAGTTTGGCCAAGAAGCTATATAGGTTATGGCTACTCAGACTATGCCTTTGCATCCAACTATCTCTTTTACAAAATTGCTTGAAGATCTTATGGTGGAATGAATTTAGGCTATTATATTATATGTACAATATCTAATTCAACCAAAAATATTTCATTCTTGATCATTTTGAAATTATCAAGTACTTCTTGCACCATGATAAGTAAAACACACAGTGGAATTTGAATGACCATACAATTTTGCACATCTTCTTCTTATACGATGATAAGGAAGGATCTAGAATTTGACATCTTAAGCTATATATCCAACACAATATCATACAACTTGTATATAGTAATTTGAATTTGAATAGATGAAAATTTGTTTCACATTATCCCATTCTTCTAGACATGAACTTCTTCATCATGGTATCCTTGGCATATAATAACTGTTAAAATGTGTTAGTTTATATTTTTCTAATAGCTATTTCATAATTCATTATAACTTTAGCTTTATCTACCATTACAAACTATGGTTTAATAGAAGCCAAGGATTTGTTAAGGTGCTACCTCCAATCAAGTATTCCTTGGGCTCTCTACTTAGCCTGATGTGTATTAGTATCTAGGACCTATACATATTCCTCTAGTAGTTTCTAAATGTCTTCCATTTTAGCATGGATATCTTGCCCTTGGGTGCATAATTTTTGTGCACTCAGCCCATCCCTTGTTAGTTGAGTTAGTAACATAGTAAGTTATTTTTCCTCATACATTACTTTATCATGAAAGACATGAATAACTAGAGTAAGACAAGTATCATTGATGAGTTACATAGCCTTATTGATTCGATTTTGTGCTTGTGCTTTCTCCTTACATAGTAAAAATATATATTCCAAGTTTGAAGCATTTTAAAAAATATATTCTTAGAATGAAACTAGTACTTCAATTTTATTAGACAATGATAGTTGAAAAACATCCAAAGATATCTCCATGTAATTAGAAGCAAGCATGGTAGATATGGATCTAATTGTGGTAGGAACTAGAAGAAATCAAGCCAATGCAAGCAAGAAAATTGTGTGATGAGATGATATGCTAGGAACATCCCACAACCATTGGGTAGTGGGGCAAGACTTTGGTAGTGAAGTCTCCTCTAGTGCACTTTATTGGGTTACATTCTTGTGGGATGCTACATGTTTTACTTCTACCTATTTTTGAGCTTCCTTTTATTTCACAATCTATGCCTTAGCTTTAGCTTGAGCCTTGGTTGTAGCCTCAAAATGAATTTGAGCTACTTCCCTAGCCTTGGATCTAGACACAATTTCAGATTTGGCATCTGCCTCATCCTTAGCTTTGGTATCAACTTGTACTTTAGCTTTAGCATTAGCCTAATCTTTCTCTTTGGTAGTTTGTGCTTCTACCTCATGCTTAGCTTCCTCCTCCTAGCTCTATTCTTCAGCATATTTTTGTTTCACCTCTTGTTCTATTTTTTTTTGTATCTACACATATTATGCCTCTAAATCCTTTCATTCTACCTCTTCATGCTCCCATTTATTAGCCTCTTCTTCAACTTTCTCCTATTGAACATCTACTTACTCATCATGTCTCTATGCAACCTCCACTTATTTTTCTCTCTTCCTTTCAGCCTTTATTCCTCAAATTTCATTTTCTTGGCTTGAGCTTATTTGACTTCATTTTTCATAACCTCATCTTCTTTAGACTTATTTTATTTTTATTCCTCCTCAGTGTGTTCCTATTGTTTATGTTAGGCTTACTATGTAGATATTTTTTTCATGCCCTCTTTCTTCTTCTTTTTCTTCTATACTTTTCTCTTTGTCATCTCTTCTTTCTTTATAGCCTTCTCCTTAGGACCTAGGTTATCTCGCACAACATCCATTTCTTTCGATGTATTTGACATAGTGGTATGTAGAAGTCCCTCTATTATATATACATAATTTATTCCTATACTATATTATGAGTTCTCTAAAGGATCAGTTTCCATAACCACACCTCTATGCATGAAAATATTTATGGGTTTAGCTAGAGGGACAAGTGTATCCTTCTATCTCTTCATGTGATGAGCACCACATTATTTTATGGTGGTTAGAGTCCTATCCCAATGGCCTGTACATTGTTTGAAAAATTGTAGTCATAATGGGATATGTTGCTCTAGTGGATCTACAATCTATGAAAAAGATGAACCATCTACTAATATATTTGAAAAATTTATTCCTCAAGTTTTTATTGATATTCTTCTTGACCTAAAGTATCCAAAATAATAAAGGGAAGGGGTTTCCTAATATCTAATAAAAGGTCTCTACTTACCTTAATCTATACTTGGCAAGTACACACTACTTTCCAAAAAAATAATTCCTTCTCCTCCTCTTTATCATAAACCTCTTAGATGATGTCTTATATCATGCATTGAATAAATTCCTATTCATCAAACCCTAAATTTATAAGATCACACTCATAATCTATCCTTGGCACATGTGGGTTATCCAACCAAGAATTGGTTTCCTTGATCTCTTTCTATATGGTGGTGTTGAGGCTCTCTATGCAAGTCCCTTATATTTTCCTATTTATTATTATGGGGGAGCTATAAAATCCTATGGTGAGCCATGTGGTTTTTAAACTAGTTTCATTTGTGCTTTCTCTTGCCATGTTGTTATGCACCTTGAGGGATGGTTTGAATAGGTTACACTGACCTCAAGACTAGGGCCCTATGCCTCCATACTTCTCCTTGTGATTCAACCATTGTGATGAAAAAGTGAATTGGAAATGCATTTGGTGTGGCCAACTCATGCACCTTGATTTTAATACCATTGTATAAATTAGTTGCCAATATATGCTACCTCTAATTTTGTATGACATCTTATAGAATTGGAGGGTATGACTTGATCAAATCTAGAGACTAAATCCAACATGTGTTAAACCTCACTAGTTACTCATAATATTAACCTATCTTTTTTGAAGTGATGCCTACAAGGGTAGAAGCAAGCTAAAAGTCCATAGTAACATTAACTTGGCCTAGCTAAGTCTCCCATTACATTAAGAATAATAATAAAACTAGAAAATGATATTGGAAATTTTGAGATCTACTTGTTAGTACCTTGTTGATAGTAATGGTAAGATCGGATGTGATAAAATCATACCTATTGAAGTTCTCATTAAAGTGTATCATGTGATACATAATGTCAATTAATCCTTTTATTTACTACTTGGCCTACTTCAATGTCTACCAAAACCTCTTTTTTATATACTCTACTAGAATGTGCACTAAAACATTTTTAATTGAGTTAATTAGGGTTCCTATGCTTTCCCTAGTGGGAAACTTATATTGAACAATTTAATGAATTGGAATTATGGTGGAATTTTATGGAAATAATAATTTCCCATGATTTAGGAGCCTTATAGCTCTCATCATGGGCTACACATTAATCTAGATGGTAATATTTTGGGAAAAATGAATAGCCCTTGAGTTGTATCTACCTAGTAAGGTATGTATGACCTCATCCAATTATCCAAATGTAGGTAACTTGATTAGCCTATTTACATCATAACCCTAGAGTGGATGTTGAAGTGTAAGAGCTCTTACTTACGCACTTGGTTGTGTTGATGGGGTGAAGAGAGTAAATTTAGTAGTTTCCACAAAATTGAAGGGATCCAGGTCATTTTATTTAGTTTGTCAAAGACCTAGCCCAATCCCCACTTCCTCTTTCTATCCATTTATGAGAGGGATTAACAACTTTGTCCTATCCACTAGTATACCTATAATATACATTATTTGATTAATTTTCTCTATTAAAATTTGGGTCTCAATTTTTATGCACAAGAGTATTTCAAGAGTAGATAGTAAAATACTCTTGCTCATGAAAGTTTGTAATGTTTTATCATTATTCACCCCCTTCATTTTATAAATTTTAGAATCATTTTTTCTCTTTCCAACCTCTTTAAATTCCCTAATTTTCTATGCATGAGTGTTCTTCCTCATCTTTAATATTTTAGCATTGATAGTGACCTTCTTATCTGATAAATATTTAGGTTACCCCATAGCATTTGTTTGATGTGACCATATGTCACTTCATTTAGACACTTTGTATAATGAATTGACTTGTCACATCCTAACTTGATCTACCTCAAATAAGATGCAATCCTTTGAAATGACACATCATTAATGGTCTTAAATGACCATTAATGGTCCTTCTACCATACCTATCTTGGTGATGCCACTTTCTTAGGCTTAATTAAGCTTGATGTAGATGTGGCAAACTATCCTTAATCATCTATCATTGTAATGGGAATACACCCTGTGATGATAAGCTCTTCTCAAATGTTATGATGTGCGATTAAAGGTGGTAAGGCTTATGTTTATAGCCATTTATATGTCCGAGTAGTATGGTTTCCTAAAAATATTTTAGAATAATGCTACCCTATTATGAGAATTATTTAGTAATGTATGGTCCTTTCCATATAGTTCACATCTTCCCTAAAAATTATTTGAACCTTCTATCATATAATAACACTACATGTTCCAAATTAATATTTTTAGATCACATGTTGTGATCATGACATGCCTTGTGAATTGGTGTTCATATAAGTCTTAAAATAGTCAATTTGCAATTAATACATATAAGATGTATTTAAATATTTTTGAAGAGTTTTCTATGATGTCATGGTGATGTCATGGAGGTGTCCAAGTAAGTGGATGAAGTGCCTTGATAGCCTAAGTGACAATGACAAAGTGTGCAATGTGTTTTTCCTAGTATGTTTGAAGTATGCTTGGGTGATCTTTAGTTTTGGCATGGTTTAAGATGATTAGGGATGAGTCTGAACTATCGATCATGTGTAAGGGGTCCTATTATTTGTTAAGGATGATTGCATATATTGTGTGCATGAGTAGAATTAATCTAGTTCTTCATTTTGTTCATCTAGGCATAAATGGGTCTATAGCAAAAAAATATGGGGAGGAATTTTGATGTCATCATATCTCACACATGTGAGGTTTGTAGGAGAGAATCGATGTATGGGTGGATTATGCTAAGTTAGGAGATCACATGGTTCATGTTTTAGATCATGCAACTAAGTGTAACCAAAGTTACTAAGGTGAAAAGTTGGTCCCTCAAACAAAAAGTGCATTAAGTTCCAACACTTATTCAATTTGAAAAGGTAGATCTAATGGTCCACATTTCATTACATCTAAGATCGACAATATGAAATGAATTTGAGATCAAATAAATTATTTATCTAAGTACAAGAAAGAGATAAATAAGCATTTTGCTAATGGTATATCTCACATTCATGGATTTTTCAAGAATAAATGGTCATATGGGTTTGTTCAATATTTTTCCTAGTTTATATGGTTAAAATTTGAGAACATGAAAAAGAGTGAGGTAAAATATATGACTATGCAAAGTTGGTCTTCTAAGCAGATTGTAATGGTCCCCATACTTAGTCTATTTTACATAATGTTAAAAATTAGGACCAAATGTAGATCTAATAGCTCATCGATGATCATATGGTAAAGATATATAGTGCATGTTGAGTAAAATAAGTCAAAGTGTTCACTAGAAATGAAGTTAAAGATCAAGTTCCTTATAAAAAGATAAATGGAACATGTTTGTTACAAGGTGTCAGGAAGCAATGAGATGAGGACAAGTGTTTGAAGTTTAACATTGAGTAGTGGTAAATATTAGACTTATTTTAAGATCTAATGGTGAGAAAATGTTGATACAAATATTGATAAATGAAGTGTATTAAGTGAGATGATTACAAAGTGTCTAATGTTTAACATAGATAAATACCAAGCTACGTATATGAGATCGATAGATCACATTAAGTCAAATAGTCAAGATGAAGGTCCAATGATGAGTGATGAAAGGTAAAGACTAGGTTACTTTGACAAAGATCACTAAAGTGAGTTTTTCCAAAGTATCAAGGAGGACATGAGATGAGGTCTAAGTGTTTGAGGTTTAATGGTGATCGTTTGAATTTGAATATTCAAATTAATAAAGGAAAAAAATAGTCTACAATGTTTGACCTATACCTTTTGATCCAAAATAAATTTTATATTACTATAAAAAGTGAAGTTGTAGAGGACTCAAAGGTGCATCTAGTGACCTAGTTAGATGGTCTGATTATTCATATAGTCAATGCTATGATCTCCAAATTTTATTTTGTGTTTGACCATGTTCTGAAAATGACCCAAGAAGGATAATTGAGCTTGTGTTGATGATATTTTGATGTTTCATGTTATCTTAGCTATTAGAGAGTGTTGTATACTCCATGATGAAACTCTATGTGGATTTTGGAGGAGTGATCATTATATCTTTAGTATGATTAATGATTAAGAAGTTGATTATGTGTTAATTCATAATGTTTTTATGTACCATGTCAATGTTTGAGTTAATAAAACATATATAAAGGTGAGCAGAGATGATTTTGATCATTTTAGAATGAATAAGAAGTAATGTTGAGTGGAATTATGATTTTTAAAGTGGTCTTTAGTGTCTAATTTGATCTCTTTTGTGATAATGAATTGAATATGTCTCCATGAGACCTATAAGAGCTACAAGGGTTTAATTGAAAAGTGTTGCTACTTAAGGGTGACCCATAAATGCTATGGATGACCTATGGATATTGTTCTGAGCCATGTATTGATGTGAGAAAAGCCTTAAGGGTTAAGGTAAGCCTAATGAATGACCAAGAAGTTATTTATAATGAAGGCTCTATATATAGAGAAACTAATGGAGATGGTTTTTAGGCTTGTGAGACATGTGTGAACATAGAAATGAAGAAGATAGGAGAGATAATGTGCCTAGTGGATGGGTTAATGAGTAGATCAGATTGAGGACTATGTGTATGACTTATAGGTCATATTTTTGATGTCATAATAGTGATCTTGTTAGTTGAGGATGATCAAAGAGGTCTAAGTTGATCCAAAAGGATGTTTTGGATGACTTGAGTATGAGAAAAGGATATGTGATGTTTGTGTGAGAATAGAGGTTAATTTGAGAGGAAAATAAGAGTGTGGTCAATGTATATGACCCCATGTTCATGTTGTTGATGTTGTGATAGAGATGTTGTAGATTTGATGGTTGTGTATGAGTTGAGGAGTTAAGTGATCTAAAAGGTTGTTTTGGATGTATTTGAGGTTAGTTTGAGTGAAGGAGATAGATTGTGGCATGCCCATGTGAGACGCTTGTATGAAATATAAAGGGAGTTTTTACAAGAACTAGGAAATTAGAGATCCATCATTAGGTGTTGAGGACATTAGTTCTGAGGTGGAGGTGTTCACTTCATAGGAGGGTCTAAAGGACTTGATCTTCCTTAAGGGTAGTTGATCCTTGTGAAACATGTGTTTCACTAAAGGTATATGGTTAAAAGGACTTGATCAAGGTTTTGGGTCAAAAATACTTGACCATCAGGTGGTCTAAATGACTTCATTAGCTTAGGGGATGGTGATCCTTCTGGATCTTTTATTTCAATTAATTCTCATCTAAAGGACTTGACTAGTTTCTAGTTTGTAATACCTTATAAGACAAGTACTCCAAGTGTTTATATGACTAAGAATGGGTTTTATTCCCCAAGAGGGTTTCCCATGTATGTCATGTGTTATGTGCTTGATCTTTTATATCTTTATTGTTCATTTTTATGAATGATGTGTATGCCTCATGAATTTATGTATTGAATGATTAAAGGTTTGAAGGAATTGTAATTGAAATTGGATTATATAGGCTCACTAATTCAACGCCCTCTTAGTGATTGTACCTATAACACATATAAGGTGTTTACTTATTATTTCTTAATATCTTTGCACATTAAATCATATAGCCACAACTCAATTATCACCCACAAGCCATAGTTATATCAAATCCATTGAAATAACCTTTATAATCAACATTGAAGGTATTACAAGGCCCTTCAAGGTATCTCTTAGGACATACCTTAAAATGAAATTCTAATCATGTGTATGTTTAATATATCTACTAGGACAACCCTTGAAGGTAATATAAGACCCTTCAACATATCTCCTTAAAGATACATTGAAGGGCATTATATTACTTTTAAGGGTACATTAAAAGTATCTCCTAGGAGATACATTTTAAACAAGAATAATTTTACCTTTTAAGGTATTATAAGGCCCTTGAAGGTATCTCCTAGGAGATACTTTGAAATAAAATTCTAATTGTGTACATGTTAAAATTATGTACTAGGAGACCCCTTAAAGGTACTATAAGGTTTTTCAAGGTATCTCCTAGAAGATACCTTGAAATAAAATTCCAATTGTATGCTTATTCAATGTATCTACTAAGAGAACCCTTGAAGTGCATTATATTACCTTCAATGGAGCCTTGAATGTATCTCCTAGGTGATACCTTTCAAGTATGCATAAGGGTTACCTTAAAGGTATTACAATGCACTTCATGGTATCTCCCAAGTTCTAAATTATCTTAACATGATATTGTTCCATAAACAATCATTGAGATATATCAACTAGAATTGATATGACATATTTTTAATTAACATAACTTAAATAAATCACATTATAAAATTTAAATGACTATTGCATATATCAAACAACTAAGATACCAGTTCAATGACAAGAAATGGAAAAGACCACCATATAACGTAAATTGGTAGAACAACCAAAGGATTTTTTTGTCTATATTTGATGTCAAAATTTCTCCTCTTTGATTAGAGAGGGTGATGCACTTTTGATAAGCTTGGGATGGGGCTAGTCTGATATCTCCAACAAATTTGAATTAACACTCAACATCTCCTTAGAGACAAAAAAAAGTTATAACATGAAATATTCCCAAATAAGGATAGTAGATATTATAGGGGCTACTTATGAGGTGCCAACTATAAATGGTTCAACTTGTGCATTAGTGGCTGCTATAACTATTAAATTTACAAATGAAATTATTTCCAGTATATCTAAAGTTGTCATAGTATTGTTTTTCATTAAGGGGACTATTAAAACTAGAATATGAGTTGTATTTGGAGCAACCATTGCAACTGTAATTGCTAGTGGGGTGACCATGGATGTCATGGCTTACTTATTTGACTAAATTTGGAGGTAAAGAGTATGACTAGTTTGAAAGTTAATTTTCACTGATTCAAATTACCATAGGGATATTTTGAAAAGTTGAGTAATATTATCCATCAAATTTATGTGTATTTATAGTGATGTCCTAAACTCTATGTATACGGTTTCTGTAATAAGAACTCTGCTTCTAAAAAAATCACTAATTGTTGCACTTTATTGACTATTATATAGATATTACCCTCAACATTTACTCTAAAACTATTAATAGTTATAGGGAGAAGGTATTCAATAATGGATCCATATACCACATATATTTGTTGAGTGACTACATTATTGATCCTAATTTCTCCCAAAATAGAAATATCTTGCCTCTCTTGATTGATCAGTTGTAGGACCAAAGACTTCATGTCTTAGTGATATTAAAGAAAGGCATCTCTCCTAATAGCTATGTAGTTTTGTGCCTAGGTAGCATCATGGTTTGATATGAAGATCAAATGATCATAAGCTTTGTTCTTAGTTGTTCTACAAAAAAAATGTAGTTTAGCCTCCATTTTCCTCATCTTATCTACCTCTAGATATACATCTTTGCATCATGGCTATAACTCCCCTTTTACAACTCTCATTAATTGGATGATACTGTATAGATTTTATGGGGGTTATTCATTGTAATTATATGACTTGATCATATCATTTAAACATTTTCTTGATCACCCCTTATAGAATCCATAAAAGTATAAGGGTCTTCTTAGGGTAGAGAGCTCACATTAGAGGGATGTAATTTCCTCCTTTTTGATAGAGATAAGATATATTCACTTTTTTCAAACTCCACCTCCTACCATTTTGTAATGAGGATGTTATTTTTGACCCTCTTCATGGTCTTCATCTCCTTGTCAAAAAGGAACTTAACCCCCAGTTGTTTAATGACTACCAGGATTCCCCTACCCACTTTTAATTGTTACAACTTTGTAGTGATTCTGGTATATTCAAGGTTATTAAATACTCATTGGGATTTATAGGCTCTACTAGAATATAGGATTAAGGATTATATGGAGTGAGCATGGGATTGGGGGGAGAGGGTATTTTTATGGGAATGGTAGGATTACTGACCTCTAACTAGTGACCTTTTTAGGGGGCATTATATCTACAACAAGATTGCCCTTTTCTAGCTCGTTTTGGGTGGTCACCATAAAATGATAGGTGTGAGCAGGCTAGGTTATTGACATCCCTATTGGGTGTATGGTTGATATAAGGAAATATATGAAGATAAAATTGAGGCAAAGATTAGGATCTCAAGTGGGACTCATTTGTAAATTTGGGGAGGGTTAGTTGTGGTGAATTAGTAGTATGTGGAGGGAGTACTAAATAAATTTTGTAAGTAATCAATGGATGAGGAAAATGTGAGCCAAATGGTAGTATTAGGAAAATTATGGAGTAAACTAACTTGAATTTAATTCAAATAATTTATGGAATGAGAGAGAGCTACAATACTAGTTGCCACTATAGTAGAAATTGTAGAAGTTGAGGACAAAGAATAGTGGCCTAAGGTTCTTACATGTTGTACATAAGTAACTAGGGGAACTATTACAAAAATTGTCATTATTTTCTATAAGGATGAAGGACCTATAGACATTCTCACTAATTATCAACTTTTGAAAGCCAAGGATCTTAAATCTGATTCATCCTTGGTGTTTCCCTCTTTTTGAAGTATCTCAGTGGAAACTGAACTAGTCCCCAAAATTTATGTATCCCATGATTAGACCTTTTATAATTCAATCCATTCATCCTCAGGATCACTCTCAATATTTTCATTGATAGATATTTAGAGTGATATCTTAGATTCACCATCTAATTATCCTTCATCTAAATTTCATTAGTTATTCATCACAACCTAATACTTCTAGGGGTTCTATTATTATATAAACCATCCCTCCCTTAAATCATCCCATTGATCCCTCATTAGGTGCCTCTTGCATAGGTGTACATTATGGTGAGGTTAAAGGAGTCTTATATTTCATTTTGTATATAATAGACTCCATGGTGGGGGTAGAGGTTTGTGTAGATTGAAGTGGAGGTGAAATTGATGAAAAAAGTTTGATACTGGATGGAGATGAGGGGAGAGTGGAAGGACATAAAATTTTAGCTTAGGTGAGGAAGGAAGGAATAGGAACATATTACACTATGGTGACTAGAGGAAAGGGAAACATATAAAAGGCTCCATCAGTCCCCATAGTGGTGGTTGTTACTTGAATTGGAGGTGAAGGTGGGAGAGGATAATTGATCGAAGAGAGGAAATAAGGAAGATGAATTTCCTAAACAAAGGTGAGTGGATGAAAAAATAACATATGGAAAACTATACTACTACACATAGCATTTATGGTGCCTTGTATTATAGACGATGGAGAAAGTATCATTGCCACTATAATAATTATTATGATGGAAATAGAGGGTGGTGAGCCATAAGGAGATGTTTGAGGGGGTGCCTAATTTTATGTTATTATTTGTGAAATGGACCCATTAGGAGGCTTCAAAACCTAGTTCTCATTTTCAATATTTTTGGCCTGCTCTTTGGTGGTTTCAGTATTATAGTGTATGTGCTTGGCCACCACCATTAACAGGGTGACGTTATTCATCCTAGCATGAACCTCTATGTTTTATAGGGTGTTCATAAACACCACATCATGAAAATTTTGTGTGTTCCCATAGTCTATCATTATCCTTATTCTGAGTCTCTTTATGTGTTTCCTCACGTTCTCCCTAGGGTCCCATTCTAAGTATGGTGCCCAATTAAAATTATAATGGGTTTAAGTTTTTACCACCTACTAGAAGTATTACCATTTAGTGTATTAAATACTTCAAATAGTAAGAGGATTTGGGTGCATAATTCCATAACTCTTATTTCTTAGCTGAGCATCCACTTAGTGAATTAGGCAACAATTTCTTTTTCTACAACTTTTTTTGGGACCAACCTGATTAGATACATAGGTAAGATCTAGTGTACTCTATCTTAATTATGGTGTAGTCCAGATAGATCCCACAACACCCTATCTTTCCTATGTTCTTCCTAATTTGATTTGGGATATTAGGCATATCTTGGCCATAAATGGCTTAGTATATGATTTTTTAGAAGGTATCACTAATCTTGGTAATGTTCCTCTTGAACCTGTGAATGTGGAAGATGTTGAATCTTTCACTTAACCCACTCATAGGGTACTATTTAGAAGGATCCCAAGGCTTGTAAAAAGATGCATGGATGGTTCTAATTACAACATTTACCACATACGACATGATATATAAGTTTTAATATAAGTCATTGTTTAGATTGATTATTGTGTTGATGATGTTGGAATAGATGATTTACCCTATGATAATCTTCCTTTTAGAAGTGAGAATAAGGTTGAGTAGGGGACTCCACACCTCATTAACATAATTTATTCTATGGAAACCATATATTTTGTATAATAGGGCCATGTCAATTTTGAATCCAATTTGAAAAGTAGCTATTGGGATAGCAGAAATAAGGCCTATGATTGGAAAAATACTAGGGTCATGGGCCCATTCTTATAGCTTGGTGGTTACATTATTTTCATGTATCATGTATTCACTAAAGTTTGGTTTTATGTCATCTCAAGGGTAGGTATCCTTTAGTACCTTTCAAATTATCTACTACTAAGGTGGGCCATTGGTGTGTGATTTTGGAAAAACTTTAATATTTTCTAGAAATTTTACCATTTGTAATTAAATTAAACAATAAGTTAATGCAAGGCATTACCTTAGGTTTATCTATGGCATTATATATACCCACTATCTTGATTAACAACAAATCATCCTATTAACTCCCTGAGAATATAGAGAGTTGGTCCTATAAAATACAAGGTTTGGACTTCTCAACTTCTTAAATAGAAGAGAAGTGATCAAAATCATGTTTGAGGGTATCATCATCAAACACTTTGTCAGTATATTCTATTGTTCTTGCAATTAAATAAATAGATATAATAGGTCAACTTTAAGATGAGGAGACAATTATTATGCAATTAGGAAACTTTGAGTTCATGAGAGTTCAAATTTAGGCTTGTAATTTTATAGTTAGATAACAATATGAGTGTAATTGGATTTACAAATTGCATATATTGCCTTTAGATTCATTGGATTTGCCTAATTAAATGTAAGGTTATTCAATTAATGTGAATTAATGGTGTCAATGTCTTTGGATCACTGATTTTATTTTTTATATTTGAATTTCACTTGACTCATGGGATGGTGACACTTTGATTGTGTCAAAATCATTGGATGGTGACATTTTTATTGCATTACAAGATGGTGCCACTTTAAAGGATCATGTTGAGTTACATGCTTGGGAGATTTTGTATAAGGCCTTTTATTGATTCAGTTTTGAAATGATCATGATGATGACATTTACCATGATATAACTTGATTGATTTCTAAATGATTTCACACATTAAATTCAATATGTTAGTCTTTGGGTAAATAGGATGGAGTCACTTGGCATAATCTCAAAGAGTCGCTCACTTACTGAAATTGAATTTTTTTAGTGCTGAAATGTCATGGTTCATGGGTACATGCCACATGTCCTTGACTATTGAAAAATGAATTATTACACTTAATTTTATGGATAATTGATCAAAGAGAGGAAATAAGGAAGATGAACTTCCTAAACTATGGTGAGTGGATGAAAAAATAACATAGGGAAAACTATACTACTACACATAACATTTGTGGTGCCTTATATTGTAGACGATGGAAAAAGTATCATTGCCACTATAATATTTATTATGATGGAAATAGAGGGTGGTGAGGCATGAGGATATGTCTGAGAGGGTGCCTACTGTTATGTTATCATTCATGAAAAGGACCCATTAGGAGGCTCCAAAACCTAGTTCTCATTTTCAATATTCTTGGCCTGCTCTTTGGTGGTTTCAGTATTATAGTGTATGTGCTTGGCCACCACCATTAACAGGGTGACCTTATTCATCCTAGCATGAACCTCTATGTTTTCTAGGGTGTTCATAAACACCTCATCATGAAAAGTTTGGGTGTGCCCATAGTCTATCATTATCCTTATTCTTAGTCTCTTTATGTGTTTCCTCACCTTCTCCCTAGGGTCCCATTCTATGTATGGTGCTCAATTAAAATTATAATGGGTTCATGTTTTTACCACCTACTGGAAGTATTACCATTTAGTTTATTAAATTATTCAAATAGTAAGAGTAGTTGGGTGCACAAATCCATGACTCTTATTTCTTAGCTGAGCATCCACTATGTTAGTGAATTAGCAACAATTTCTTATTATATAACTTTGTTTAGGACCAACCTAGTTAGATACATAGGTAGGATCTAGTATCCTCTATCTTAATTATGGTGTAGTCCAGATAGATCCCATAATACCCTATCTTTCCTATGTTCTTCCTAATTTGATTTGGGATATTAGGCATATCTTTGCCATAGATGGCTTAATATACAATTCAGTAGAAGGTTTCACTAATCTTGGTCATGTTCCTCTTCTACCTGTGACTGTAGAAGATGTTGAATCTTTCACATAACCCACTCATAGGGTACTATTCAAAAGGATCCCAAGGCTTGTAAAAAGATGCATGGATGGTTCTAATTACAACATCCACCACATACGACATCATATAGAAGTTTTAATATAAGGCATTGTTCAGATTGATTATTGTGTTGATGATGTTAAAGTAGGTGATTTACCCTATGATAATCATCCTTTTAGAAGTGAGAATAAGGTTGAGTATGGGACTCCACACCTCATTAACATAATTTATTCTAGGGAATCCATAGATTTTGTATAATAGGGCCATGTCAATTTTGAATCCATGTTGAAAAGTAGCTATTGGGATAGCAGAAATAAGGCCTATGATTGGAATAATACTAGGGTCATGGGCCCATTCTTATAGCTTGGTGGTTACATTATTTTCATGTATCAGGTATTCACTAAAGTTTGGTTCTATGTCATCTCAAGGGTAGGTATCCTTTAGTACCTTTCAAATTATCTACTACTAAGGTGGGCCATTGGTGTGTGATTTTGGAAAAACTTTAATATTTTTCTAGAAATTTTACCATTTGTAAATAAATCAAACAATAAGTTAATGCAAGGCATTACCTCAGGTTTAGCTATGGCATTATACAGACCCACTATCTTGATTAACAACAAATCATCCTATTACCTCCATGATAATATAGAGAGTTGGTCCTATAAAATACAAGGTTTGGACTTTTCAACTTCTTAAATAGAAGAGAAGTGATCAAAATCATGTTTGAGGGTAACTTCATCAAAAAATTTGTCAATATATTCTATTGTTCTTACAATTTAACAAACAGATGTAATAGGTCAACTTTAAGATGAGATGACCATTATTATGCAATTGGGAAACTTGAGTTCATGAGGGTTCAAACTTAGGCTTGTAATTTGATAGTTAGATAAAAATATGAGTGTAATTGGCTTTCCAAATTGCATATATTGCCTTTGGTTTCATTGTATTTGCCTAATTAAATGTAAGGTCATTCAATTAATGTGAATTAATGGTGTCAATGTCTTTGGATCACTAATTTTATTTTTTATATTTGAATTTCACTTAACTCATGGGATGGTGACACTTTGATCATGTCAAAATCATTAGATGGTGACATTTTTATTGCATTAGACTCATAAGATGGTGCCACTTTATAGGATCATGCTGAGTTACATGCTTGGGAGATTTTGTATAATGCCTTTTATTGATTCAATTTTGAAATGATCATGATGATGACATTTAACATTATATAAGTTGATTGATTTCTAAATGATTTCATACATTAAATTCAATATGTTAGTCTCTAGGTAAACAGGATGGAGACACTTGGGATAATCTCAGAGAGTCGCTCACCTACAGAACTTGAATTTTTTTTAGTGCTAAAATGTCATGGTTCATGGGTACATGCCACATGTCCTTGACTATTGAAAAATGAATTATTACACTTAATTTTATGGGTACCCTTAAAGTTATTACAAGTCCCTTCATGGTGTGACAAAGTACTTCCATCAAACAAACCTTGAAGGGCCTTGTAAAACCTTCAACGGTATCCTTATGCACGTTTGAAAGGCATCTCCTAGCAGTTACCTTCAAACTTTTTGCTCTACCAAAGAGTTTCAAATAACATACCAGATCCCAAAATATATTAAGTTAATCATTGAGATACCTTTAAACTCTTGGGTCCACCAAAGAGGTTCAAATCACATAATAGATCCCAAAATATATTTATCTAATCATTTTCCATTTCTCAATATCATTTTTTATACTAATAAAATATATGGTTGAACATTGACTTAATTAGCTATTTTTCTTTACACAACTATTCCACTCTTATGCATGTTTGAAATATATACCTTCAGAGATACCTTCAAAGTAGGATGAAAATTGGATTAAAGTATGCAGTATATGATATTAAAAGCTTTTATTTTTTTGATTGAAATAAGTCATGTCATTAATAAAAAGTTATGCATGACCTTTTTAACATTTTAGGTTTTAAAAAATCTCCATGCTTATGTTATGGTATAAATATAGATCTATCTCCTACATATAGGTATAAATTGGACTAATTTTTTAAATAAACTAATTAATATAGATTTATCTCCTACATATAGGTATTTTTAGACAATGATTAAAATTATGATATTGATATGGGTCAATGAGTTTGACTCAAAAAGCTACACAGTTGAATCTTGATAGCAATATCATAACTCTTCTCATGTATTTTGCAAATGTCTAGGCTAAAATATATACATCAATGGCTTTCCCATGTGGATACTATGGTTTTCTCATAAATAATGGTAAGTTCATTGGTGAAGGAAGTATACACAAAGTTGTAGGTCTAGATGCTAAATATCTGGAATCCATAAATCTCACTTCCACATGCCACAATGAGGAAATACTTATTGAATGTATAAGTGTTAATATGACTAAAGATTTTTATTCGACTCTACCACATCCATTTCTTGTATCTTTTGTGAATAATTTGGGGGATGTAGTTTATCTTTTTACTATATAGATCACAATAATGATGCAACACATCATATAAAAGTTTTCTATAAACAATGCCATGGAAGAAAGATAAAATAATTTTAGTTTAGTTATGTATATACAACCATTGAAATTAGAAAATGCTTGATTGGATTCATTTTTTTGATATATCCATGATCCTACCATGTGTAAAATCCTAAGAAAAACATGTCTTGAGAAAAGGGTACATTTGTTGCACAAATGTACAACTCTTATAAATTATGAAAAAATTGCTTTTGGTTATGTTGAATTTACATAACTAGGAGAGATTTTTGGTTGAATTCTTGTCCCAATGTTATAAAATGAATTGGGAATTTACATAAGGAAAGTTATAAAACATTGTGAGACTTTGAGTATGGAGGTAACTAAAACATATATCATTAGATGGCCTTTAAATAAGATAATGGACACTGAATGTAAAAAAATCAATTTACCATACATGACACTAAAGGAGAAAGAAATTGGAAATGTTTGGGATGTAGTGTGTAATGAAATAACTCATTGTATGACAATCCTAGCACAAAGGCATCCAAAAAAATTAATTTTTGCCTATAACTACTCGAGATGAAAAAGAAATTAGCCAAACATTTCACTTAGCCAAGTGGAGTTTAATGGAAGCACAAATAGTGAGATTACAACAATGTATGTAGATAATTGTTGTACCAAAAACTGTTTTCAATCAGGATTATCATTTGAAATTCTAAAATATACAAGGATAAAAATTTTGGATTCCACCAAAATAGATAAGAGGCAACATGTCTTGGATGCCCTTTTTTCCAGTTTGATTGAGAAAAATTTAAAAAAATTACCATTGATTTTTAGGGTATATATATCTTTATGGAAGTTTGGCTTAAAATATATGGATTTAAGGTAAGTAGATTTTTTAAAATTCAAAATTGTCACAAAAATGGGGAATGAAATACATTTCATACAGGGAGATTTTGACAAAAACCACAAAAGAAAACATTGTTAGATAAAGATTTGTTGGACCAATTGGTGGATGATTTTGTAGACGTTTTTCCATGACTAACATACTAGGTAGATATAACTGGCTCATGAGAATTTTTTTGACATATTATAACATCTTTCACTCAAGAATTTATGAAGCACCAAATCAATGCACAAATAGAAAATATGGAATATGAGCCAATATCCTAGGCAAAATTCAATAACATGTGGATAACTAATTTTCATGATGTTACCATTTCCATGTTTTATGACTTCGATAGGTGAAAAACATTAATATTATTGAATCAACAAAAATGCTTTGTGTCCCTTTCTAGAGATTAGGAATATTGTATTGATCAATAATTCACAATGCACTCAAATCAAATACTTTCTGCAAGACATATATTACACACACATTAATGAATGTTAGAGAAATACCCTAAAGAATGCCTCAGTGTCATTCATGACAAGGTCAAACATCAAAAAACATTTGTGCCAAGGACATTGAAAAAAAGTAAAGAAGTTACTAACATAATAGTAGAGTTTTCAATAGTAGGGATTATAACACATTTTCATAGTACAAGTGGAGATGGAATTTTTTTTACCATATGTTCTTAGAGGGTCTAAATTTACTATAACCACATTGAATAAATGTTTCAAGGATATGGAAACAACAATTCTAAATGCTTATGGATCGTTACTATATAAACCTATATGTTCAAAATATCCACTGAATGATGCACTTTTGTTTAATAACTGCTACCCTCAATATAATAAATATAGGGAAGAAAGACAATCAATTGATGCTTTCAAGAAACTTGCTTCAAGGCTATACCTTCAACTAGACAACTGTTATGGGGAAAATAAAAATAGATAGTTACTTCCACCCATAATTATATTTAAAAAATGTCAAACCTTAAATGGAACTAATATTACATTTATAAATTCAAAAAATCATCTTTTCTTGTATAGGATTGTGTTGTAATATTTATCTCTCCTTGTATACAAAGGTGTTTTCCTCGATGTCATGGCCGAATATCTCCCTATAGGACATACCCATGAGGACATCGATGACACATATGGAAATTTATCTGAATGTATAAAGAGAAAAGATGTATGGAGTTTGGAAAATATTATGGATTGTTATAGGACATGTGGAAATAAAATAAAATTCATGCCATATTTGATTGAAGTAGTGGATTTCAAAGACTATCTTAATAGTTACCAGCTAAATGGACAAAATGAAATAGTAGGATTGAAAAAAGGTCAATACTTTATTTTATGCATGGAACAAGGTCAACCCATTATGCATTGCAAAAATCTATAAGAGATATAAATTGGTCCCCCTCGATTACATTATGGTGAACAAAAGAAATGTTGAGCCAAATGTTCCAAAAGGTAATCTAACAACAATATTTTTCAAAGAATTGAAAATTTGAAAAAATTATCAAGATTCCATCATTGTAAAAGTCTCAGATAGAAGTAGAAAAAAGAGTAATAAAGAAATTAAATATAACTTGATTAATTATGTATAGGAATTCAATGAATTTGGTTTGACCAAAAATAGTAAGCATAAGGATATAGCATATTACTTGCAAAACATCCACAACACAATGAAAGAAGACATGTTCCCTTATGAAGTTGAATGTATAAGATATTTTTGTCCTAGAACCCATCATGGCATACCCCTGCATAGAGATATGCATGAAATGGTTCATGATAGGACCCTTGATTTTGGAGTGGCATCTAAAAATACATATGTTGGTCCATGAAGCAAAAGAACAAAAAATACATTTGATTCAGCACAAGATGTGTAAATCAGAGATATGTTATTTGTGAGACCTGAAGATTCTAAAGGAGTGGAATACACAATATAGATTGCTAGATCTAAAATAAATATTGAGATACTAAAAATAAATGGAGATATATAATGAAGGGTCAGTGTATCTTCGTTCATCACAGTTCATGTAGAGAAAAAAGATGTAGAAGAATCAAAAATTTATTAAAGGTTTTTGGATAAGAAATGGAAGCCAAACCCAATTGACACATCTTTACCATACATAATCATAGTTAGTATCATCTACGTTTGTAAACTAAATAAAATTTGGAGAGGTCATACACTTATTCTCACTGATTTTTTGAAAGCCATTATAGCAAACTATTTGAATGTATCTTCCCACTTGGCACTTTCAAAAATAGTGATAAAGGATTGGGAACTATTGCTTTAATTTGTGACATTATAAAATTTTAAATGGTGTTTACTTAATTTATAATGAAGAATATGAATGTTTTTTTCAAAATATATTCCATTTTCTTAGAATGTATAATGTATAATATTTTATTATTATATATTTATTTGTAGTGGAACTTCACATTTTGGGTCTTAGAAAATAATATTCAGCATTTGAATTTTATATTTTATAATAAAATAGTTCAATATTTTTGTAATGGTGCATCTATTTAATGGTATTTGAATGTTGGAATGTCCAGTTCACATTTTTGTGTTTCAAAATGGTCTTCATCTTTTACATATTCTAAATAGCTAGATCATATTTTATGAATCATGAAAACCTCTATGGCTTTTCATTTTTTAAAATTAAACTTCACATTTTGCATCCTCCAAAATGGTCTTAGAAAAATGGTCATTGTAATTTTCACATCAGAATTTACACATTAGCATTCCCTTATTTGTGAATAGGTCTTTTAGGATTTTGCATTAGAATGTCCCTCTTACATGTCAAGGTTTGTTCTTAACAATTTTCATATCAACTAATGGTCTTTGGGTTTTAGTTTTTAAAATTACACTTTGGCCAAGCACTCGAGATTATGCCACATGGCACAATCTCGATGACTCAACTATGAAGAAGGATGATGAGTCTAAAAAAAACTCTTGAACAATGTGAGCACTTGAGATTGTGACACATGTCAAAATATCAATAACTTGACTATATAGGAGATTATTTGCATAATATAATAATAAAATATTAAAGAGGTACCTAGTACCCAAACACCCATGATCAACACATGGTAAGTACATAAATATGAGATAAAATTTGATGGTTGCAAGGATGCCACCTAAATTATATTAAAAAAAATAGTTCATGATCCAATCAATTATTGACACATGTCATCCCAGTCATCCCAAGTGGTTTATATCACATATCGCCTGAGTGTTTGATTGATGTATGAATTATTTTTCCTTAAGAAATAAATGACCCAAGATTATTATCTATAAATGTATGGTATATGAACCACTTTAAACAACCATATAAATTGGTTTGAAGATATTAGAAAGACTATAAGCCTTATGATTGCTTTGCACATTTAGATAGATGTGATTTAGTTCTAAAAACTTTCACTAATTTTTAACTATTTTCAATTATTTTAAATAATTTGAACTTATTACAAATACATTAGGTAGATGTGATTTATTTATAATAAGTCAAATTAATTATTGTTGAAGTCCAATTTATTTACGATAGTTTTCAACTACTAATTATTTATGATCATTTTAAATAATTTGGACTTATTAAAAATACATTAGATAGATGTGATTTATTTGTAATAAGTCAAACTTAATCTTGATACAATCCAATTTAATATTGATATAGTCCAATTTATTTCTAATAGTTTTCAAAAAATTAGGCTGTTAATAAGTCTATATTATCTAAAATAGTCCTTTACTTATTGAATATGAATCCCCATTTTAAGTCAAATTTGAATTCATTCTAAGCCAAGGTCAATTGGTGATACAAAGACTTGGGAAATTTTACATAAGAATAATTGACATTTTAAGATCAAAAAATGTTAAATATCAAGAACATTCTCATAATTAACAATAAACATGTTTGTTGTAGATTTGTAATTTCGGTGTAATATATAAAAAATGAAGAGTGGATCTAGGAAGGAAAATATTTTATTTGGGATTAAGAAAGGATACTTCATATGATGCAATGCATATGCCTTTCAGAGGTAATGAAGTAGACTATGACTTATTTTTAGTGATAATACATTTTCACATGTGTTGAATTGGAAACCTTACAATAATGTGTTGCTTACTTACAAATTTCATGTTAATTAGATTTAAAATTTTACCTCTATGTTGTAAATATGTATCTTTAACTTATGTATTACATATTCCAAATGATGCAATTTTATTTCATGAAAATATGTTAATTTTATTATGAGGTAAGTGCACAATGTTGGGGGATGAAAAGGGGCATATCCATAGACATAATTTTCCTAAAATTTCAAAACTCTGAACTTCTATAGATAATTTGAGATATGTACAGTCCAAATTTGAAGATGGTGTAAGAACATGAAATGTAGAATTTTGAGTCATGTTTATAAAACATTATTATTATTTTTTAAATAGTTAAATATAAATAGGTCAAACATATAAAAATTTAAGAGGAAGTCCTATTATTTTAAAGAAAATAGACTAGATAGATGGCTGTGCACCACACCATTTTTTGAGTACTATTTAATATTATTTGAAAGATTTTAGTGAAAATTTAGATAAGATATTATAGTTTGTTTCCTATATTTATATTTTATTTTTCAATTATTACTTTTTGTTTTATGAATTTGGAGAGTAAATATATCCTAAAAAACTGATAAAAAAATGGATGGTTACCTGTGTGACATGCCTAACTACCTCAAAAAAACAAAAATCATTTTTTTAATGTGTGTAGAATTAGGCCTAGTTTGTGACCATATAATTTTTTTCCACTTAGATCAATGAAAAAAAATTGCATGAACATATATACACATGTATGTTCATGACATGTAATGGCCTAAAAAATTATAATTAGAAATCAACATAGTTTGAAACATTAAATTAGTATAAAAATTATAAAAATCATATTTTTGAAACTAGGTGAGTGTGATCATCATGATGGTATTAAGTTTTTTAATTTTACCATTGAAATTTGTAGTGTAGTTGATGATCAAAGTTCAATTTTGGTTTTTTTATCAATATTCTCGTACTGGGCTATAAATTGATAGGTCTAAGCCTTTGGCTCGAGAATCCAAGCCATTCCTAAGCCAAAAGTCTTGGTGTTTAAATTTAAATTTAAATAACATAATCTCATTAGTAATGCAACCACATTAGTAATATGATCACATTATTGACCATGTTATTAATGTGATCACATTAGTTAATAATTTGATTGTGTTATTAACGTGATCACATTATATATTCATAACACCAAAAAATTGAAATTTACTCTTGAGATTAAATTTTACATATGTTCTTGATTTCCATAATAGTGGTGTTCTTTCATGTGATATGATAAATGTCTCTAAACTTGGTTAGTCAATTAATATGTTGTGGTATCACATTAGACTTCAAATGTTTTATGAAAAATTTAATATGTTGACATAACTACTTATAATTACTTGGTTTTTAGCTGTAACTCATTATAAATTTTACAATATAAATAATTTTATCATGAAATATCATAAAATGCATTTTTTAAACCCTTGGCCAAATCTTAGCCTTTGGAGTACCAATCTAGTTGTGCATTTGTAGAAAATTATGGCTATTTTGAGCCCCTTTAGCCTAATTTCATGACTATAAAATGTGATTTAGGGGTTGATTAGATCCAATTTCATTAACTCGATTGAATCAAAGGAAATTTATTTATTTATATATAAGTTTTACATGTATAGAATGTGGTTTTGAGCTCTGTAAACTTGAATGTCATCAACTAATGGATACAAATGTTGATTAGTTCAATTGTAGATGTAAATAGGGTTAAAATGAGCCACATTAACCTATTTTAAGTTGTATATGATGTGATTTGGAGTGAAACTAACCCTAATGTCATTTAATGTATAATTAAATAAAGATTTGATTCATTTAATTAAGTAGGCATTTGAGGCCAATTTGAACCATTTCAAGATCAAGATATGATTTTGGTAAAATTTAGTTCAATTCTCTCATGAATTGATGTAATTAGTCAATATTTTTAATTAGGGTCATGATTTTAGTAAAATAAGCCCCTAAACCAAATTTATGGCTTAATCGATTGCATAATGTATTCAACATATATGTCTTAAGTAATCCTAATTTTATCATAAATGCAAACATGAAGGGAATTGTCATAAATAGGTGCACACACAACTCAAATTTTACCTTTGTGATTGGACCCTATATGTGATATCTTAAACCATAAACCCTATACCATTTACCTTAAACCTTAAACCTTATACCATTTACCTCAATTCCTAATCCATAAGCCTTAAACCATAAACACTTTAAATTATAGACCCCAAACTCTAAACCAATCAATTTATCCCCAATTAACACTCTTTATATAGGAATAATCAAGTTTACAGGGATCAAATTGGTAAAAATCACATCACTAATTACCATAATTAACTTAATTAGCTAAATCTATGATGATGTGGGGGATAATTAAGACTAATCACATTATTTACTCATAAATCTAGGTTTAAAGAACTTAAATTTTCCCCAATTACCTTCATGATTGTACTCTATATGCCCTAAAACCTATACCCTAAGCCTTAATACCTAAAGTTCCTAATCCCTAAAATCTAAACCTTAAATATAAACTCTTTAAACCCTAAACCTATCATTTTAGCACAAATTAACATCATTTAGACTAAGAATTAAGTTATTAGGGCTTAGTTTAGCTTAAATCACATGATTGATTTCCCCATTTAACTAATTCACTCAATCTACACAATGACATGGGGTATAATGACAACCCAAAAACACATTATACAATCAAAAATAGGTCTAAGTGATTCAAATTATCCTAATTTATCTTTGTGATTAGACATTATGTACCTTAAACACTAAAAATTATAGGTCTTAAACCTTAATCCCTAAATGAATTAGTTTAACACTAATTAACATAATTTAGAGTAATAATTAGTTATATACATTACTTAATTTGGCCTGAATAGCATTACTTAATACCCTAATTGACTAAGTAGTTTAATGTGTGATGATGTGGGGGATAATTGAGCCCAAAAACTTAATGGAACCTATGTACACCTAAAATAATATATAAATTAAACCCTAATACCTAAACCATAAACCCTAAACACTATACCCTAAATTGTAAACCATAAACTTTCCCTATTTACCAATCCATTTAGCCCCAATTAACATTTGTTATAGAAGGAGATATGTTCATAGGGCATAGAATGATTAGACCTTATATACACCTTTAAACCTAAACACTATACCCTAATCTGTATTCGTAAACCCTAAGACCTAAATTGTAAGACTTAAACCCTAATTCCCTAATCCCTAATATCTAAACCCTCTGTACTAATGCCATAATCCCTAATCCTTAATTCTTAATAAAGGTCAAAATGAGACACATAAACCTATTTTAAATCATGTATGATGTGATTTAGAGTGAAATTAACCTTAATGTCATGTCATATATAACTAACCAAAGAGTTGATTGATTTAATTGAGGAGGAATTTGAGGTAATTTAAACCCTTTCAAGAGCAAGACATGATTTGGGGTAAAATTAAGTTTAATTCTATCATAAATTGATCCAATTAGTAAATTTTTTCAATTATGGTTGTGATATGGTAAAAATTGATTCCCTAAACCAAATTTGTGGCTTAATTAATTGTATAATGTATGAAACATGTATGGCATAACTGACCCTACTTTTATGAAAAATGTAAACATAAAGGTAATTGTCACAAATAGGTGAGCAAACAACTTAAATTTTCTTCAATTATCTTAATGATTGGAACCTATATACTATACCTTAAACCATAAACCTTGTACCATTTATGTTGAACCATAAACCATAAGCCTTATACCCCAAACCCTTTAAATTTTAGACCCTAAACCCTAAAATAATCAATTTAACCCCAATTAACATCCTTTATAGTAAGAATTAGGTTCATGTCGATCAACTTATTAAAAATCACATCACTCATTACCCCAATTGACTTAATTGGCTCAATCTATGATTATGTGAGGGGTAATTAAGCCCAAAATCACATTATTTTCTCATAGATCTAGGTTTAACAAGCTCAAATTTACCCTAATTGCCTTCATAATTGTACCTTATATACCCTAACACCTATACGCTAAGCCCTCATCCATAAATCTTATAATTGCTAAACTCTAAACTAAAATTGCAAAGCCTTTAAACCTTGAAACACTAATTTTATCCCAAATTAACATCATTTAGACTAAGAATTAAGGTCACAAGGCTCAATTTAGCTTAAATTACATGACTAATTACCCCATTTGACTAATTCATTCAATATGACATGAGGTATAATGACAAGCCAAAAGCATATTATATGGTCACAAATAGGTCCAAGTGATTAAGATTGTCCTTAGTTATCTTTGGGTTTGAACTTGTGTACCCTAAACCCTAAACTTTACAGGTTTTATACCCTAATACCTAAACTCTAAAACCTATAGTTTAAACCCTAAATCAATTATTTTAGCACTAATTAACATGTTTTAAAGTAATAATTAGTTATATACATTAATTAATTTGTCTTGAATCACATTACTCATTATCCCAAAAACATAGTGAACCCTATGTACACTCTAAACCATATATACGTTAAAACCTAAGACTTAAATCATAAACCCTTAACACTATACCCAAAATTAGAAACCATAATATTTCCCTATTTACCAATCAATTTAGCCCAAATTAACATCCTCTGTAGTAAGAATTTGGTTCACATGGAATAAAGAGATTAGACCTTATATACACCCTTAAACCTAAACCCTATGCCCTAATCACTAGTTCCTAAAAACTAAAACATAAACTATAATCCCTATTCCCTAATTCTCTAATCCCTAATCCCTAAACACTATGCATAAATTCCTTAATCCATAATCCCTAATCCCTAATATATATTTAGAATAACATGATCACATTATTCTTAATATAGACAAAACTTAGTTTTCAACATCTATGTTTAACCTGAGTAGATTATCAAGAATAATGCAATCATATTATTACATAATGTGATCCCGTTATTCTTAATATAGATAAATATCTCTTTTCAACATCTATTTTTAACCCAAATTGAGAACTATATCCCTAGAAACATTATCTATGTTTTTTATGAGACCTATATACTCTTCACACCATCTTAAAAAAATTATCAATTGTACTTGATGGGTGATAGATCATATTTGAGGAAGAGGAATATGTTGAATAACAAAACACTAGAGGAACTAGAATATTTTACATAAAAACACAAGATATAAATGTAAAAAAATCATGGTAGACAAGGTATAAACCCTAATCCTGATGAAGTAAATTGCATAGATAATGAGCCAATTGATAATAATGAGTTAAATAACGATGAAATTGACCATAATGAATTGAATAATGGTGGAATTGAACATAATAAAGTAAATAATAATGAAATTGATAATAATGAAATACATATTGTTGGAAGTTTACATTCAATGTTCCAAGTTTTTGATTATTTTGATGATGAGTCTATGTATGATGTTTCAACCCCCGCCCCACCATGAATGAAGAAAATTTGATGGAAAAAATAATGGTGAACTTAAAAAATAATAAAATATCATGGAAACATAAAATTAAAAAATAAATAACGAATAAAATTTCATCCCACCTCTAAATAATGAAATAAATAATGATTTGTAAACACCCTATAAATAAATTCCACCTTTAATAACACCTCCAAGAATTCTAAGTAGAAAATACAAGTACTTAATTGAAGTCAATGAAAATATTTTACAACCAATGCATAACAAAATGACTGATCATCATTCTATAATACTAGGTCAACAAATTTGGGATTATTTCTTTTATCATTGGATTATGAAAGTCAAAAATGTCAATTATATTTCATTGATAAAATTGATTAAGATGAGACCTATAATATACACATGAAGACTAATAAAAAATAACATGAATGATGAAAATAATAAAATTGTTGAAAATATACATGATTCATATCATACTATAGGCCCAAAATAAACACCAAAGATTGTAATGCCACACAATGTATGCTTATAACTTGTGTAGTAAGTAGCCAAACTAGGAGAAAATGAATGATTTAAAAACCAAGATAAGCACTTAAAATAAAAATAAAAAACATTAATGAAAGCAATTAAGATACTTAATGAACCTAATACCAATGAGATCTAGGCATTCATTAGTAGATGTACATGAAAATGTAAGAGTTACTTGCTAAGTTTTGCAAAAAAAATACAAGAGTTTTTCCCAATGCAAGAGATGTAGTGAAAATAAGAGTTGGCTCTCATAACTATGAACCACATCTAAATAATTTATTGGATATGAATCAAACATAATTATAATTTATGTTTTTTGGGAAAACATCATCAAATTTCTATTTGTCAAATATATTTTGAGATGGCCAAACATTTTTATGTAAAACTAAATCACACACACACCACTTGTTGTTGTAGGCAACATGTTGAATTTTCAATGCACTATAATGTTTTTCACCATATTTGTATTACTTTACATACTAACAACATTTTATAGGAGTGTGGCATTGAATTTACACCAAAATAAGCCAAGCAATTTATTCCAACATTTTTTCTGCAAAATAATGGATGGATAAATATTTTGTAATAATCATGTTTTGATGGAAATTGCAACATTTTTGGTGGATTATCAAAACTAGGAAATTGTATCCATGATGAAAGTACAAGTGCAATTAGACAAGAATTAATTTTTTTAAACAAACATAAATTAGTGACTTAGTAGCAAATGATGGAAAATAGTCTAAAATGTGTGATCTTGTTACAAGAAAGGTACTTGTTTCCTAAAAAATTCTCAAATTTAAGGAAAAAATTATTTATGAGTATGCAAGGCACACACAGAGGGCTAGATGGTTGTATGAGCATTTAAATATTGGCAAGGATAAATTACCATTTGGTATGATTATTTAATTAGTTTAATTTGATTAAAATTACACATTCATACCCCAAATGGATGTTTAATTACAATAGTATAACTCATCACAAGTTTTCATAGTTGTGCAAATAAAAATCATGCATTCACTTAATAGTATAGAGAAAAAATTAAAATATTAAGCGATTACCATTTATATATCATTAGTGAATAATAAAATTATTTAGAGTATGTGCAAGGTTAGTTTCAAAAGTTCTATGAAGAGTGGAGTCATAGGAACATTACTTTCAATTAAAATAGCATTTGGTCAGACAATTGCATATCACAATTCAAAAATGAACAAATGTTTTATTGGTTGGTTAAGATGCACATTACCATTGGTTTAGAAAAAAATTGGAGTTAACACTAAGGCTGGCCATGGAAAATGGGATGATGATGGTATTGAATCATGTGTAAATAGAGTTCTTGTAATGGAGGAGTTCAAATTTGAAGAGGGTAATGATTTGACAAATACAAAAACCAAATTATACTATTTTTAGACATTTATTGTTAATAGAGGAAGAACACTTATAAAAGTATGAGGATTATATGACTCTAATGGGTTCAAATGAGCTCCACTCATTTTGTATCTTAAATTCAAGTTCTTAGATTGTTCATATGAGACACTTGGCATGTTTCTTTTCAGCATGAGTGGACTCTATTTGGAATGAGTATGAGTCATAAGAGTGGGTGGATTATTAGAGTTATAAACCTCTAATTCCAATCAACACATATCATGTTCCAACATCATTACAACTTAAAGATATGATATTATCATATGACTTTTATGATGTATTTGATCTAGTGTAGCCAAGTAGAGTACTTTTCATTATGTATAATTTATTCTCATTATATATCTTCATAGTGTCACTAAACATAGTTTTTTATGATACAGGGCATGTCTTTTCAATTATTGAAGATGAGGATGATGAAGAGGGAACCAATTACTACTTGTGTCAGTATGTAGAGAGAAACAAAAAATTTACTTCCAAAATTATATATGGATAAATTTAGATCAATGGTTGTTTGGAGAGATTGAGATGCATGGGAAGATACTATACTATTCAAATTTGATTCTTTCAATGAATATTCAATTACAAAAATATCATGGAAATCCATTAAATAAGAAACTATGGAAAGTTTGGGAGTTTGACCGTGAAGCTTTTCTTGATACTATCAATGTTAGAGTAGATCTTAGTGGTTTGTTACATTGAAATATGTAGGTATGTTGAATTTTTAAATGTATATGTAATCAAATTTTCAAAATATTTTTTAGTTTATAGGTATTACATATGAATTTATTTTTTAATTAATTAATAATTATTTTTTATAGGTTAGTGGTGTCAGATAAGCTTCCATATTCATGTGGTTGACACTATTAGTAAATAATTTCATATTCTTGAAGCTAAAAGAAACTTTCTCAAAGTACTTAAAATTTTTCCTTTAAATAAGGTTGCATTGAATGAAGGCATAAAAGGAGCATCATGGAGATTTGAATGTTTGATATGGTCAAATTCCTTCATGAGTTTACCTATATTTTGGTATGCTAGTCTCCTTGATTCCATTTCGATCTTAACTAACCATTTCCTTGCCTGCAATGATAAACTTATTCTTCAACTAAATTATTTTCAAATCCCATGAAGTAGTTCCATTAATATTGGGTACTTTGAAAGACCTTGAATTCTTCTTTGACTCCATCAAATAACTATTTTCTTGATCAAGGCATAGGGTTAGAATGTTTGACATTATTGAAATCCTATTTTATAGGATATGATGGCTTAACTATCTCCCCATTTAACATGTATTCCTTCTTACCTACATGTAATTGATTGTCAACTCTCAATTTGCCACTATCTCATTCAATTCACTAGCATCTTCATGATATTGTATGATTTTCAATGTAAGATTTCTAGTTATGGCCATTCCTCCACCTTAAAAATGGAAAGTAAGTTTAGGCATATTTTTAAGCTTTGTTACATCTCAAAATTGAAAAAAATATTTCAAATTAGAGACCTCTTTCCTTGGAGTGGTAAACTATCTCCTCTTGATTCTTGACTACACTAATCCACCACATTAGTCTAGCCAAGGTGGATAGTGTATAGATCAATATTTTCTTAATTCTTAAATTTCACGTGTTTTGCACTACTAGTAAATAATTCCATATTATTCAAGCTAAGATAGGCTAAATTTTTAAGTACTTAGTGTTTATGTACTCTTGAATGGTAGTGAAAATAGACTTTTAAATGGATTTGAATGTCATGATAGTGTGATCACGTGTAATTTACGTACCTATATATATTATCTAAGTGATATATTCTCAAGTGGAGGTCCTAGAGGTAGAAATGACAATTGGAGTTGAAGAGGTTGCCTAGTCAATGCCAAAGAGTTACATTTTATGACCCATCAATGCAACTCATCCAATGGATTGCTCTTGAAGGTTACACTTGAGTGATATGAGTTGAGATTATATAATTTAAAGAGGTATGGGAGGGATTTTATGATTTATGGAAATGATTTATAGTTTTTATTTTATGCATGTTTGAACTTAGGCTAAAAACTACATTTTTCTTGTATTAAAAAGGGCATTCTTGAGGTTAAAATGGGTGGTGGATTTGTCAATCAAGCCTGATGGGAGGTCAAGAAAATGGTCCTAGATGTTATCTACCTCACCCTGCTAATGTGTTTGTAGTGCAATTTTTGAATCAGAAAGAATGAGAATGAGAGTTCTATAACCACAACATAAAATTTGATGACAACATTTGTTGTTAGTGTTTCTACTCTCTTGAATGGTAGTGAAAATGCACTTTCAAGTGGATTATAAAGTTATGGTAGTGTAATCATGCATAATTTGCCTATCTATATGTGATCAAAGTGATATATTCTAAATTGGAGGTCTCAGAGGTAGAAATGGCAGTTGGAGCAAAAGAAGTTGCCTATTTAATGCTAAAAAGTTACATTTTTGGACCCATCACTCTAACTTGTCTAATGGATTTCTCTCAATGTTCCACATAAGTGATTTGGGGTGTGATTACATGGATTAAATAGGTAGTGGAAGGATCTTAATGTTCATAAAAATGACTTATAATTTTTTTATGTGTGTTTGAACTTAAGCTAAAAACTACATTTTATCATATTGGGAAGGACATTTGTAAGGCTGGAGTGGGTGGTGGTTTTATTGATAGGTCTTAATATGAGGCCAAGAACCTGACACTAAATTTTATCCAATCCCTAGATATGTTGGAAATGCTAGTTTTTGTCAAGGAAACATCTGAATCATTGTTATGCAATCATAACTTCAACTTCATCAACATTTATTGTTAGTGTTTATGTGATCCTAAGTAGTAGTGAAAATGCACTTCTAAGTGGATTTGAATGTTGTGAAGATGTGATCATTCATAATTTTCCTATATATAAGTGATTAAAATGATATATTCTCATATGGAGGTCTTAAAGGTAGAAATGGCATTGGAGCTCAAGAAATTGACTATTCAATGCCAAAAAATTATAATTTTTAACCTATCATTACAACTTGTCTAATAGATTTCTATCAAAGGTTCCACTTGAGTTCTCTGGGGTGAAATTATATGACTAAAATAGGCAAAGAATTGATCTTAAGGTTTATATGATTGACCTGTAACTTTAATTTTAGGCATGTTTGATCTTAGGTTTTAAAACTTCATTTTTCATATATTGGGAAGGGCACTTTTGAGGCCGAAGTGGGTGGTGGGTTTGTCAATTGGGCCTCATAGAAGGCCAGAAACCTAGTCCTAGACATTATCTACCCCATAAACATGTTATAGGTGCTAATTTTTTACTAAGAAGCATCATAATAAGATTCCCCCCCACTCTCCTAAACCACACACCCCCATATAACTCTCTATATCTCTCCCTTTTCTCACCCACTTTGGCATGAAAGTGCATTTTAAGTGTTCAAGGTGATTTAGAGGCTAGAATAGATTTTTGATATTTTCAAGGATCGATTATCAAATATTAGTTGTAGAAGGTATAAAACCCTTAAGGGATATCGATATAAAACAATATAAGTATTAATGGGCATTGACTTGGGTCTAGAGACCTCAATGGGGAGTTAAAGTACGTTCAAAGTATGTATTGAAGGCATTGAATGAGTGAGGTGTTGAAGGGGTAGAAACTAGTGTCAAGAGTGTGCATTAGGCCTATTAGTCAAAATATATTTTGAAGGAAAAAATAAATAAATAAAGTGTAAAGGAGGGTGGAGGGTGGAGGACTTTTAAAGTATAATGAGTGGGTTGAATGAAGGTTTTATAGGTGGATATAAGAGCTAGAGGATGTGTTATTGAAAGTATTAAATAAAAGCAAGGCATCTAGGCATAGCCAAGCCTATGGAATGTATATTAAGAGAGTGTGAAGAGTGAGTGACAAAATGGGTAGGTTGGAGGATAGTAAAGGTGATGTACAAAGATCACCAAATATATTTAGAATTTATTTTGATAATAGTCTTACGTAATTATTAAGCCCTAAAACCGAGGTCAGTTTAGTAAGTTTAATTTGAAAAAGTAAGAGAGAATCTGAGAAAGCTTAGTAATTTATAAGATTGGTTTATAATCTAAAAAAGTGATAATCCTCAATCATAATTATGAGGAACTACACAAGTCCAACCAAAGATCTTAATAGGACAAAAAATATCACTTTTGAAGAGGTTTGAGCATATGTTGTAGGTTTATCTTAGTGGAGAAGGACTATATAGATGCTTTCTTTTTATATAAAATAAATACTTTTGAGTTTTATTTTATTTTTTAAATTTATTTATCCTTTTAAAATATTTTTCTAATCATTTCATATTGATTTCAAGCTTAAATATTAGTTATATTCATGAAACCATCAAGAATTCTATATTTTTATTGTTACACTCATTTTATAGGCTTATTTACACCTGGAAACTATTATATGAACTGAATTGGAGTATTGTAATAATTTTAGAGTTTTTCAAAGACTAATATATATGTTTTATATCATATAAAATCCTAATGATCTTTATGAACTATCAATAATTATCTCCTGGCCTATAATTTTTTTGAGTAAATCTGAAGTAAGGGTTTCATGAGTAAAACACCTATAAAAATCAAAATATTGAACAATAAGGGTTGAAAATTTGTGATAATATAGGTAATTAATATTATAAATTGTTTAAAGTATGATTGTTTTGAAAATAGGTTTCAAATTATAGGTATAGAGTACCATTTTTCTATACACCTGTACAAGACCATTTTTGAGAAAGCTGTGCATAAGGTAAACTGAGTTTTTGGTTGATTTGAGTTATATAAACTTGGGTAAGGGTTAGAAAATATTATAATTAATAAAATAGTACTATAAATATAATTTATAATATATACAAACTCTATTTTGATAAACTGGCCTATCGGATCAAAAACTAGGTCTAGTGACCTAAAAACTTAAAAAGATAGAATTTGAGAATGAAAGATCAATCTCTTATAGACCTATATTTGGTTGATTTCTTGTAAGTTTTGAAACCCAAATAAATCCTTGAGTTTTCCTAATACCTATACAAAGTGTCTTAAATAATAATTTTCAAAGGATAAAAGATATGAGAGTTTGGTTATTAGTTATGTGCAGACCTAATGAGTAATTGACTAGTTTAAAAGAATATTATTTGAGTGTTGATTTTTAAATGAGTCGAGAAAAAGAGTGGATAAGTGGAGTTAAAATTATTCATGATCTTAGACCATATGAATAGTAATGACATATCCTTATTAAACATAGAAGAGCGTATTGTGCATTAGGAGGTATTAGAGGATGATAAAGGGTTTTGGCCAAACATGGATAATTGTCTCATGAGTGAATATTCTGTTTCAAGTTAGTAAACTTACATTTTCTCATATTATAGATATTATAGTCAAGGTCAAAAAAAAATTCATCTTGAATGTTTATTAAAGATAAAGTTTCAAAGAGGAATAAGTAAGTAGACCATGTACATGATCACCAAAAGGAGTTAAGTGCAGAAGAGGTATTGATAGAGATTACATGAGAGGTGAGGGAAATATAAATGAAAAAGAATCATAGAAGACATAAAAGTAATAGGCCTAGTTTCAAGGAAGACTATCCAAAAAGGAATTAGAATGAAGTGAAGGTGAAAGATCATATTTATAGGTATAATTGTTAGAGTGAGAAATTTTTAAGGATTTATGAATGATTTAATGTCTCTACGTTATACAAGTATGAACATGACTGTGTATGGGCCTTAAGTGAAATAAAATTATGTTACTGATAAATTTAAAAGTTGTAAATAGATGATGATAAATGAAAAATAGATAATAATGTCATCAATTATCTCTACTACACATAATCCAATAAAAACTTTAATTTAAAAAAATATGGGACATCAAAGATTTATAGAATTAAAAACAACAATTTTTAATCCTCATTTATGTACAACATTAAATGTGAGATATAAAAGATAATAGTTCAAAAGATCAAAACAACATAATATTATAATATTTTATATTAAGAATGAATAAATGTAGATATATTAATATAATTGAGATGAAAACTCTAAAAGCATCATATATGCACATGCACAATGTCAATAATACATAGATTGCTACGATAGGCATACAAAAAACTAAAACATATACCAACATAGTATTTAATGTCAGGTAAATGTCATATACACATATACAATGCCAAAAATGTGTATATTGACATATAAGAATATAAAAAAACACATCTCATGTAATACATTCTCATCATAAAATAACTTCCCTTTCTTTTCCTTCCCTAAAGAAGACTATCCTTAGGATTCCTCTAATGCCTTGGATTTCTTGAAGGTCAAACTATAGGTCCTCTGCTCATAGCTCACTTGTATCTAAACACATTCAAATACAAGTATTATTAATAAATTAACATAAAATAAATTCAATCACTTGTTAATAAATTAATTTTAAACTAGAATAAAAAATTTAAACATGCACTTACTACAAGCTCACGGTCTTATTCAATCTATTATTGACACTCAATCGAGTCAATGGTAGGCTCAATTTTATGAATACACATATAAAATAGGGAAGAAATATGATAAGTTTTCCTACTAACCATCTAACTAGGACTATCTTATGTCATGGTATAACCCTGCATACACAATATATTCACATAAGTTATATTTTCCCCAAGTGTAGAACAAAATTATTAAAAAATATATATATTTTTAATTCAAAATTACAAGTTAATATATAACTTTGTCAGAACCTATGTAAATGACATTGAAAAAATAATGACTATGTCTGTCTTGGCCTGTAGTGATGGAGGACTATGAACTTGATCCATCAACTGAATGTAAACAAGGTCTCACTTTCTTTTATATTAAGTATCAAAGATATATATGGAATTTTTTTCTCTTTTATTAAAATAAGAGTGTATTTAATAAAAATGTACTTAAATTTTGAGATCCTTGATAGATAAATTTAGGTTAAACTTATAATGCACATATGTATAGACTAAACATACGCATGGCATAAGATTATCTCAAAAATTTACCTCTATTTAAGTAAAAGGTGTCATCCTAACAGAGATAGATGCAATAGTGGATGGACCAATAGTTGGATCTGAAAATGTAAAGAATAGCTGCATCAAAACAAATTATATAAATGTTAACTATGATGATGAAGACACTATCACCTCTTGGGACATAAAAAATACATGCATACATACATACAATTAATTGTTATCTAAATTAAATTTGAAAATATAACTTAAATTTAACATGACATTTATATGCAACATACCTACATCTATGTAGTGACTGATGTTTGCACACTAAATATATCTACCAAAAACTCATCACTAATAATTATATTATCCAATCCTTCTTAACCACCAATGTTGTTGTTATCATAAGGTCCATTTCATATAACTACACAAGATCTACAAGGGTGGGGTTGGGTATGCACACTAGGTGGTGTATCACTAGCATCAATCTTTGAGAACTTACTCAAATGTATCAATGAGTGAAGTACATTTATAGTGTTGATATATATGACCTAATAAAATAAATATGATATCTTAGGTTTAAGTGAATTTTGGATACAGATCTTTATAGGATGATTAGGTGCACAATGTGCACTTGGTCGATCTTATGTGGAGCCTTTTCCATATTTGTGAAACTAAATATAATCAAAATAGTTCAGACTATCATTGAGGACATACTCACAGTACATTTTATTCAACAAATAAAATATTACCTAATGGCTGTTATTACATGGTGGATAATCAAATACTATCCACCATTAATTAAATTATCTCGATAGCAATGGATTTGAAAAAAATTAACTACTAGAAGTCGTGCATTGGTGGTTGCATGAATGAATAAGGCACAAATTAAATATTTTTATGTCTTTATTTTTGACCTCACATGTTGACAATTGTTAGCATAATAATCACTATAACTATCCCAATATGAAGCTTATTTGTCAATTTGACTTGTTATAGAGTCTATTTGACCTAATAATGACTCTAATAGTCCCATTGGATCATAGTTATAAATATCTAATAGTCTAAGTAGACACAGACACTAATAGTGTACATGTGAATCAAGTTATAGAGTCTCCATTCATAGCTCCTATAGAGAAGAAAAAGGATATTGCACTCGTTGATGAGGATTCAAGACTAAAGGAAATAAGGGTTGAAACAAATCATCAAAACAAGAAGCCAACCGAATATTTTTTTGCTCATGTATGTACGAAGAACTTTCAGCCTTTGGATTCATTTGAAATCACTATTCATATTTCCCCTAATTCAGGTGGTGGGGGAGATTAGATGGTGGTGATTTAAGAAGAACATTGAACCATTCAATATGACCTTTTGACTTAGAAAATATAATTATTTGGATGAGACAGTTTTATGTTTTCACTTAAATATTGTTGTTGAGTTGTAGCTAGTTTACAACCTCTTTAAAACTTGTTTGGTATACTATTAGAAGAAGTGTATCTCCGTGCTTTGAATGATTTATCTTTTTATTCACTATAAAAGGGAAATGATCCCTTCTGAAACCCAAATTTTATCATCATCAACAACAACAATACTAATTTAATAATTTTAAAAAACACAAATACATCAGAATATTTGTTAAGATTTGTTTCTTCAAAACACACATATATAGAATTTTTCATTGCTTACATGATATCTATTTATATTATAAACATAATGCATAAATAATTATTAATATAAATAACATTTAAAAATGAATGATAAGGTCTTTAAATCTCCAATTATATTATATAATTAGAGATTTGAACACCTTATCATTCATTTTTAAATGTTAGTTACATTAATAATTATTTATGCATTATTTAGTAACATAAATAGATATCATGTAAGTGATGAAAAATTATCATGTTGTAAATCCAACATATAAATTAGAGAAAGGATATTTAATAAATCAAAAACATATTATGTCATCATTATATATTTTTATGTACCACATAGAACAATTCTTAGCCTTTCAACTACAATCCTTTTTCCTGCATTACAATTTGTCCATTTAATATTATGGAAAGCATAGTCATTTTTGCCCATTTAAGATGATTTGAAGTGCCTTTATTAAGACAAGCAAAAGGTGTTGTTAATAGTTTTGCATATTAATGCACCTACTGAATAGAAAGTTGTTATGACTAGTCAGTGTAATAGTTGCATCAAAAGTGTCGAAACCATTTCACTGGTGCATTGAAAGGTGTTGTTTATGTACCTAGTAAAATATATACACTTCACATGACCTATTAAAATTATAACTCTTGCTTAAACATGAAGGATAAAGGGAGTAAGGGTGACACCATCACTTATCTCCACTATACATCACTCTCATACTTAGACAAAATATCCATAACTCAGAATCAAACTTGTATTCAATTTTTAAAGACAAAAAATTCAATGTCATACTAGCAACGCCTTGCCATTAAACTCTTACCCCATTTTGCTTATAGAGCCTTCACTAGGCCTAGTCCTCTTGTAGTCCTATTTTTACACAAGTCCATTTTTTTAGGAGAATGTACAAACATTCAAGACTAAGTGAGACCATTTTTTAGTACCACTTTCCCTAATTTTCTATGCCAACTTTCATGGTGTTACACTCAAGGCAAGTGTGTTTTTAAGATCAATTAGTCCTCCCAATTAGGCCTAATTAGGCCTTTTTAGCCTAGATGAAAAAAAGGCTTATTTTATGCTCCCACACATGTGAACTAAGAATGTATCTTTTGATTCACTTTTTTAATCTTCTCAACATCCCTCATGTTTAATTTGAGCTCCTGATCATCTATACAAACCCCTATTCGGCATCAGGATTGTGCCTTGCTAATGAGCCTACTTGCACTTTTGACTCAAAATGACTCTCTAATGATTTATTTTGAACTTTGATGGCTTAAACGCTTCTGAATTCATCCCCTAAGCATTATTAAATCTCTTAGGAAGTACAACTAAGGTCACAAATGAAAACGACCATCATTACCAAGCCTTTTGCTTATCATTCCTTGCCATGGTGACTGTAAACCTCCTTGTGTAGGATATCTTATTTGTCATCAGACCTTATATAATTTTTTTGGATATATAAGGTTTTTTTAGAGCTTATAAAACCACAATCAAATGTTTAATTTCTTATAGCTCATCAATTTCATTAATTTTCTCAAAATTGTCATCTCTATGCAAAGGAAAACTGCCCCTGCTCTGAGATAGAACAGAGAGGGTTTTCATTACTAGTTTTGGAAAATTAACTATTGAATAATATTAGAAAGGTCTTGATGGTAATATTTACAAAATTTGAGCACCTAAATCCTTCATTTAACCCTCCAAATTTTCACTTCTCTTAGGTAGACTTTATAAACCAAGCAATTTGTGAAGGTGAGCAGGGTATGACTGTGTCTGTAGGTTTTAGGGATGGCCTTGAGATTTATTGGGACATGTATGTATCCTTGATGCCTATAATTATGTATATTCAACCATTATCTATTCTATTGGTCCTTTAAACATCTTTCATGCCTTTTGGAAACCTAGATTAGGTATTTGACTACTTATTGAGGACCACTATTTAGGATTCTAGTTGTAGGTGGTTTTGAGTTTAGTTTGGTATTTAAAGACACAACACATCCATTTATGTTAATAATCTCATGTAGGTGATCCTTTCTCAATTTTAGAATTTGGAGTTCAATTTATTTGCACTAGTTCATGACCTATTCCAAATATTAGGCTCACTATTTGTTTAGACTGAAACACATTCAACTTGCATGTAGGTGGTATTAAAACTTGACTTATGGATTAAGGATCTTTATATTCATGTGATTTAGGTCATGGTATTCTCCTTATGATCAGATTTCACTTTGGAACCTTCAAGCTAGCATCATTTCATGCTGAGGTCCTCAAGGAGACACCTCTACCTTGACTATGATTCATGCCTATTCACAGGCCTACTATAGGTAACCATGGCTTATTTGGGGTTTGTTGATGATGATTTTAATTCATATGAAGATATTTGAATCACAAAAAACTCTGTACCATCTTGAAGGATCTAAACAAGGTCTAAACTCTAACCTTCCAACTAACTATTTACTAACCTTGTTGTAGGTGACCCTTCTCAGGCCTGTGTATGGATAGGGGAAGGTGCATTGGTGATCAAAAACCTCAAACTTACACTTATCTTTGTCTTTTTAGATCAGGATTATTGTTTGAATAATTTATGATGGTTTAATATTGATGTCATAGTTAGAATCTTTCATAAGAATTGTGAAGTCACTTTTCCATCAACCTCCTATAGACATCACTGCCCTTTTCCAGTGTGTTTGCAAGAATTTTCAAGGTGTTCAAAATCCATCTTCCACTTACCCTTTTGACCCCAAAATTGGCAAAGTCCTTTTATATGGATAGGGATACTAGTCCAAATAATCAAGATCATTATAAACCCTTTTTGTCATTACATATCTTATCCTAAAAAGGCTCAAGGATCTCTATTTTGGTCCTTTTGGGACTGCAAGGCCAATACAATCAATAGGCTATTGGAAGTGGTTTTCATATCCTCTTGAAAATTCTCCATTTTAAACAATTCTAACATGATTCTCATTAATAGGCAAGGGTTAGAAATAGGGTTTCATCAAACCTCCATATATGCCACCATGACGTTAGTAAGGCATGTAGATGAAGGTTTGACTGTGATATACAAGCAAGAACATGAGAGAGTAAGAAAATGCAAGGATGAAACTCTAAAAGTACCCCTAATGCATTTGATATCCCTCAACTGACCAAAATTTATTGATGACACCTAGTAACATCTTCACAACACCTTAAATGGCACCTATAGGTGCACATTCCTAAGTATTGAGCAGTGGTAGTGAAATTGGACCAAAACAAGCTTAGGAAGAAGCCTCTTGAACTATTGAGACCTCGAAAAGCAAGAGTTCAGTGGAAAAATAATGCATAAGCCCTGAAAAATACATGGAGGAACTTCCCCTATCAAATCAAATAAAATTAAAAGCTTATGAAACAATTGCAAATAGTGACCCTTTCTTAGACACACAAGCATAAAAATCTACCTAAAGTCAAACTGATTGTTCATAAAGGAGGAGGCACCAAATTACAACTTATTACTATGAAATTGAAGTAAACTTAGAGTACTATCCACCCCCAAAATTAATTTTTCTAATTCTACATGTACGTCCCATGCTAAGTGATTGAATCTGGGTTTTCTTTCTTTACCAAGTGAAAATGGATGAAAATAAGTTGCAGATGAACTTTCTTACATTATCCTTGAAATATAAACATGGAAATCACATTTGGAAAGGTGAAGAGTCTATCCACCATGTTCTCAACTGATGGTAGACTTGAGAAGTCCGTACAAGTGCCTAAAAACTCCTATTTTTCAAGGAAAATTTGTCATTTTTTTTATCGTAACAGACTTCTAACTATCACCTAACTGATTCTAACATGATTTGACATTATCCACATTGATATCCACCTTGATGATATATTTTTTAATTTCCACCATCTATACAAGTCAACTAATTAGCTAGAAAAGTGGCCAAATGACCCTTTTACCATATGAAACCTAACAAATTGCCAATTTGTGACTTGAAGACACCTTGAAACAATTCAAAAACAATTTTAGAACATTTTAAATATAATTTAGTACTTTGACTAATTTTGAATAGGTTTGACCAACATTGACTTTGGTTGACTGAGCCAGTACAAGGAGGATGGATTTTAGCAAGGACTAGGGAAAGGGTAAGTAACACATGTAAGACAATAGATGACCCCATAATACATATGAAACTTTATCTAAAATTTTAAAATAGTAGGGATTGACCCAAATTTCATTTGGGGTCAAATTTGGTCAATAGTTACATTCAAATAGAGAAAGGTACTATAGTAATAAAATATCTCTAAACATCATACTATTATCATTGCACAAATAACCAAACACCTATCAAATGTAGTTTCCAAGTAAAATTTGGTCTTGTATTTTGTGAAATAATTTTTTTGGGTGATATACATCATGACTATTAATAATTAATAAATAATAATATATTTCTTTGCTTTAGGTTATAAGAAACTATTTGGGTGAATTTTATATTTTGGATCCCACAATAGATGATATGGGGCATATAACCTATGCAAGAATGCTTGTTAATCTAGAAATTACTAAGGATATTCCTACACATATTGAATTGTATGTATAGGACCAAAGATGTTTACAAACTATTGAATATGAATGTTTACTCTTTAGATGTAATAAATGATTTGAAACTGTTCATTTGATTAATAATTGTTTGTACCTTAAACAAAAGGAGAATTCATACAATGAGGATGATAGTTCTAAAGATCTAATAGTCCAAGTTCTAGTGTCTCCATTCACAGCTCCTATAGAGAAGAAAAAGGATATTGTACATGTTGATGAGGATTCTAGACTAAAGGAAATAAGGGATGAAACAAATCATGAAAACAGGGAGCCAATTGAATATTTTGTTGCTCATGTATGTACAAAATTTTGACCTATGGATTCATTTGAAATCACTATTCATATTTCCCCTAGTTTAGGTGGTGGTTGAGATTAGATGGTGGTGATTTAAGAAGAACATTAAACCATTGAATATGGCCCTCTGACTCAAAAAATATAATAATTTGGAAGGGATAGTTTTATGTTTTCACTTTAATATTGTTGTTGACTTGCAGCGAGTTTACAACCTCTTTACAACTTGTCTGGTATACTATTAGAAGAAGTGTATCTCCATGCTTTGAATGATCTATCTTTTTCTCCATTGTAAAAGGGAAATGACCCCTTCTGAAACCCAACTTTTATCAACAACAACAACAATAATAATAATTTCATAATTTCAAAAACACAAATACATCAGAACATTTGTTAAGATTTGTTTCTTCAAAACACACATATACACAATTTTTCATCGCTTACATAATATCTATTTATATTATAAACATAATGGATAAATAATTATTAATATACCTAACATTTAAAAATGAACGATAAGGTGTTCAAATCTCCAATTATAATCATGTTATAAATCAAATATCTAAAGCAGAAAAATGATATTTAATAAATCAAAAACATATTATATCGTCATTATATATTTTTATCTACCACGTAGAACAATTTTTTTCCCTTTCAACTACAATCCTTTTTCCTGCATTATAAATCAAACATCTAAAGCAGAGAAACGGTATTTAATAAGTCAAAAACATATTATGTCGTCATTATATATTTTTATGTACCATGTAGAACAACTATTGGCCTTTCAACTACAATCCTTTTTCCTGCATTACAATTTGTCCATTTAATATTGTGGAGACCACAGTTCTTTTTGCCCATTCAAGAGGATTTTAAGTGCCTTTATTAAGACAAACAAAAGGTGTTGTTAACAGTTTTGCCTATTAATGCGCCTACTGAACAGAAAGTTGTTATGGCTAGTTGGTGTAACAGTTGCATCAAAAGTGTTCAAATCGTTTCACTGGTGCACTGAAAGGTGTTGTTAACGTAACTACTGAAGTGAAAGGTGTTATGTCTAGTTGGTGTAACAGTTGCATCAAAAGAGTTGAAACCGTTTCACTTATGCTATTGCAGGGAAAGTACTGTTGTTGCATGATGACAGAATTGAGTATATGTTTTCAGCGCAGTCAGCTTGGCCGCGGCAAGAATTACGCCTAGATGACGACAAGGATGACTGGAACAATTTTTGAAATCGAAATTACTGCCTTTCTATGTGGGTGTGCATGTATTTGCTGGAAATTAAATGAATGCAAGACATTTAAATAATGCACAGACCAGATTGCTTGGGAAAATCATGCCAGTCTCCATGGACACATTTTTTAATATGCTCAACAAAGAATTTTATCTTCATTAGGGGTCCAGGCCCCTTCTTCAGACACATTGTTATTTTGTTTCGTTTTTGCTTATCCTAATAAGACAGGGATTTTAGTAGCAGGAAAGGCACTTAAAATCCTATTCAATGGGTAAGGAGGACTGTGGTGTCCATAATATTAAATGAACACACAAGGGCAGATTGTCTGATTCTGAATTGAAATGTAAAGAATAGAATACATGTTATAATAACGATATAATTATTTTTCAATTTATTAGATTAATCACATGATTCTTAGCGTTAGAGAACTTGAGTGTTGAGTCATAACATATATACATATTAACAATAGCATAATATTTATCATTTATCTTGTAACCTTATACATATATTAGATAGATATAGAATTGATGGGACCTTATTTTTAAGGGGGACTAGTCTATAAATGTTTTGTGAGATTCAAATTTGGGTGGTGTTGGGTATAATCAACCCCACTTAATCAATCCTTCTACATCTCATCAGCAAAATTAATACATAATTATTAATATAGATTGCATTTTAAATTAAAGGTTAATATGTTCAAAATTTTAATTATAAATTAAAAGTCATTTTGTTTTAAAATACAAGGTTTTGCGAACATAAATCTTAACAAGGATTGTGTAGTAATTAGTCCCTATCTTTGTATTGAATAGTGTGTCGTATTTGATATTTGTGAATCATTAATATAAGATAGATGTAAGCAAAAATAAAATAAAAAATGATTGAGTCTCACAAAATATGAAAACCAATTTTATTTGTTCACAAATATAGAACAATATAAGAATAAAGCGATGGTAACATAAAGCAAAGTGTATTGGAGTGCTCTACTGGTAACATATACAAGTAAAGATTATTTTTGGAAGTTATTTCAATAGCAAATAAACATGGAGTATATAAAATTGTAAGAAGGTTTATAAGTAAACAATTTTTGAAAAAACAAAGTGTATAAGATGTATAACTACACACTAGAAAGGGAAAAAAAATAACAATTTATTGTGAAGCGTCCATAGGCAACAGTGTTTGTAGTTGTTAAAAAATCCCTATTGTTACTCTTATGGGATGAGGCAAGAAGCAAGAAGTTGTTAGAAGTGCATAGTTAAAATTTTGAAAGAAGAGAAAAGTAGCTAGAAATTATGATCTAAGAACATTTAGTATTTTTCTTGATTCATTATACAACACAAAATATTTATTTTAATAAAATAGTGGATTTCATATGGGTAACAGATAGAGAATTCGTTATAGTACACATGTAATACAAAATAGAAAGGGGTGAAACTACATAAAAGGGGGAAAATGAGCCTCAAAACTATGTTATGGGTGAGGCCCATTTTTTCCCTATAAATGCAGTTTCAACCCTTTTTATGGAAAATGGAAGTTTTATTATACATTTAATAATTTACTAAGTTGACGTCTACAATGTATTTCTATTGGTTGAGTGTAAATTTGGCTTCAATAGAGAAATCTCATAGCATGAAGATAGTAACTTAGCTTTGTCCTTTATGTAGTCGTCTTGTGAGATTTATGTTATGGTGGTAATAATAGTTTTAGTAGTGGACTTCAAAGGAAAAATTGTAAATTTTTATTCCCAAAAAAAGTTGGATTGAAAATTAGATGATGGGTATAGACATAGGAAGCTTCTTGTTAACACGACATGCAATGCATAGTTGCAGAATGTGGTAGTTAGGGTGTTTCAATTGGAATGCTACTTTTTTCACAAATTATTTGAAAAGGCATAGAATATGCATTTGCAATGAATAATATTATTTGCACCTATGAAAATGCAAATATGATATAGGAAAAAAGATTAATGTTAAAAATAATTACATCATTGTTTATTTTTCATTGACATTACAATTACATTTTTTCATTGAAACACAATATAAAAAAAGTTATAACACAATACAAAATGCTTAGCTTTGAAATTTTTGAATTTTAGTTTCAAAAAATGCTAAGGTTGAAGAGAAAATAACATTACAAATTTTAGCTTTAAAGATTTGAATGTTCCAAATAGAAAATTTTGTGAAGTTCAAGTTGAAATAGTTAGTTTTTTAGTGTACATTTTTTTTTAGAAATCTAAGACTATAGGAAAAGATAATAACTTGCATGTGCTACATCATTTTCATAATCTATATCTTTAATCTTCAAAATGGGTTGGAAACCTGATTGTTTTGTAAAAGTTACAATAATAACAGTTGTATTTGCATCAGTGGCACTTAGCATATGCTTTATTTTAGAGTATGGAATAAACCTATAATCTATGAAAAAATTTGGTATAGTTTTCATTTTTCTTGTTTCAATAACAACTAATATGATGTCACAATCTCCATAGTCATAAGTTGTTTTAATAATAATTCAAATGTATATTATGTATATTGCTTTCCCTAGAACAATTTTGTGACTACATATTTCAATCAACTTCTTGGGTATGTTGAGAGTAACTATCATCTATCCTTTTGCATCTATTAAATAAATAAATAAATAAAAATTGTTTATTTTGTTACTTTTCTACCATCACTTTATAAACAAAAAGGACTCCACCACATAATATATTGCCAACTCTATGGATGCAAATGTCATCCATTTTTGTCAATGCATTGTAAGCCATTTTTTATTGCACATAGGGAAGAGGGAAATGTTAACATCTATCAACTAATATCAAGTAAAAAACTATGATATTGTTTATATATACCATTTTGATTTGATTTCAAATGCTTTGTCATCTTCTATGCTTTATTTTTTCATTTCCATGTTTTCTTTAATAATGTGATAAAATTAGCAAGAGAAATGTAATAAAACTTATATGTACATGTGACAATACTTTGAGTTTTAAAATAAGTAAATAGTTTTTAAAATAATAGCAAGATCACCTTATGGTTAAAATTATATAATTTTAAATTCCATTGTTTTTCATGTGCATTAGATATGGCTAAGTAAAGAATGGAACAAGCTTTATATAAATTCACTGTGTTGATAAAGGATTTTCTAATGAATTGTTGTTGTTGTTGTTGTTGTTATTGTTATTTATTTGAGTGTCAAATGTACAGATACATAATTATTTTAATTACTATTTCATGGGTATTAATTTTTCTTATGAATTTCCATGACATTTTTTCCATGAAAATTTTGTCAATGCAAGGAGGATTGTCTTCAGTGGTATGGCTGAAAGATTACATTTTATAGTAGTATTTTCTATAGTTTTTAGATTTCAATTGAGGATAAGAAGGTAGAACAGGTTGTTGCTACACTACAAAAAACAAGTATAATCTAAATAACTGAAAGTATGAAATCACATGAAATTTGAAAAAACTATAACTTTGCTAATTTGATTAGATGTCTAAGTACATGACTATGTATTTTTTTGATATGAAAAATATGAATGTGTAATCTACCAAACTAGTTTATAATATGAAATCTTTGATTTTATATTAGATTATTGAATACTTATGTTGCATAAGGCTGAGTAATAATTTCATGACACTCCAATAAAAATATCCTTTAAAGGATTTTTTTTTTTTTTTTTTTTTTTTTTGTATTTTAACATATGACCATATGTGGTCAATAATTTTTGTTGATAATGTATCTTGTCTTTCAAATATAAAAGGCATATTATGAGTTTTCATGTGGTTTTTGAGTATTTGTGAATTTTTGGATTGCTTTGTAATGCCAATTTTGAAATCATCTCATATAAATGCATTTTATTCTTTGCTTGTGTTTGTTAATGCATCATTTGTAACAAATTTGGTATTTGAGATTATTGATTTTTGTACTATATAAACTTTGATAGTTGTAATTTCATGGATATCATTTATAATAATTGAAATTAGTGCTACAACATTGCTTCTCATATATTGCATAGTTTTATAAATACATATGTGTTTTTTTATACAAATCATGATTCCATGAACATGGGAAATTGAAATACAATGGAAATGTTCTAGTGAATTATTTAATACAAAGTTTCCAATTCATGTTTCTTACAAACACAATATTTCAAATTTCATCAATTCATAATCATTGTGATTGTCTTGTATGTCTGTTTGTAAGATTATTGTGATAAATGATGAGATAAGTGTATGATAATTGTTATGTAAGTAATTTTATAGATGCCATTTTTCATGTGTTTACAACTATAACATATATAGATGTTATTATATTTTGTTTGACCTTGATATTTTCCATTGTTTATGGAGATAGTACATACAATGACTCAATTACTCTTACACATGACAATGGTGTATATGCTAAGCCATGAGATTTCACTCTAGAATGGTCAAATGCAAGGCCATCCATTGTGAGCCTTTGAGATCTATATATTTTTTCTACACATGCAAGTTGTATTAAAAATTGTTTTCTAATTATTCGAGTATAATTATTGCATGTTTTATGTATACGATTACAAATGTACAAGATCAAAGTCCAATCTTGTCAAATTGAGTTTTCATATAAGTGAGCTCATTTTATGTGTTCATGTTGTTTGATAAAATCATCATTGAGTTTGATACATAACATGTTTATACCATTTGAAATAGTATGTGCTTTGAATGTTCCATCTGAGTCATTAAATAGTCCATCTTTGATATCATAATATCTTGCATAGTGTTCAACTACCATATCAGTTTTCAATACAATAGTGGGAATAAGCATAGATGAGTATAAGCATGTTTTTTTCACTTAGTAAATAATATTTCTTGGCACAATATATAACATCTCGGCGTTGTGTTTATTGACATCATCATTTATGTAAAAGAGATATGGGAATATTGTACTGTCAGTTGTAAGTTGTAAATTTTTTTTATTGAGATAAGTTATGTCATCATGTGTTTGAGATGCATTGCACAAATGATTGATAATTATTATGAAGTTTTTATTATTTTGATGCATTGTTGTTTACAATTCATACATTTTTACATTATTTTTTCAATAGTCATATAGAATAGTTTCATCAATTATTTTTGGATATTCAAAAATATTTGAATCATTTACAAGTTGTAATCCATATAAATCTCCAAGAAAAAAACTTATCTAAATTCCTAAATTAGGTTGTAGGAATATATATTATATCTCATACCTTTTTTCTATTCAATACAGGAAATGAGAGCCTACTAATTATATTTCATATATAAAGAGGACACATAGATTGTTTTCATGTTTTGATAATATGTCAAGCATAACAGAGGTGAGAAAAATAAGTTTTTATTTGTTAAACATTAAGAATAGTCTAGATAACAATGTTATTCCTTAAATGTTCTATGTTAATTTTCTAGTGTACGCTAGTATTAGACCCTTTGGCTTAGGTGGATCATTGTCAATAAAATTATTATATAAATTGAATAACATTTCACATATCAATTTTTCTATGAATGTCTTCCCTATTCAAGTACCTCATGTTAAAAATTAGTAAATTGGTTTTGAAGGATACTAAAATTTTCATGGATATATCTTTTACAATTGTTTGTTGTTTTTTATTTAGAGTATTTTGTAATCTTTAATATTTCAAAATGCTTTAGAATGAATTCATTTTTATCGAAGTCTTATGATAAATATAAACAATATTTTAAATCATAGGATTCATGGGTTGTCACATTATTTTCAGCAGTAGAATTTGATGTGTTGTTATCAATATTATCAAATTCAGTGTTGTCAATAATTTGAACTATGTTACCCCAATAAGAGTTCATGTAATAAGTAAATTTGAGTTCATTTTGTTGGATGTGCTTTTCACAGAATGCATATGTATAAATCTTTGTATTGACACCATGTTTCAAATTGATTTCATTTTCTATGAAAGGAATATATAATAATATTTTTTACCTACAATGATTTTCAATGTCAAGATGTTTTTTGTGTTTGATATATAAAGTGTCACGAGTTTTATTTTTTAGTCATTTTATGTATCAAATGGAAAATTAAACAAGAAAAATGTTTTTTAATGCTTGTAATTATTGGATATAACAGTCTATTAAATATTTTCATATTATGTATGATAATTCATCTTGTTTATGGCTCAAAAGTTTTGTAGGTTTTAAGATGAATGTGTGTTATCTCGATGGACTTGTGTTTATGAATACATAATTATTATAACAAATATTTAATGGAAATGACAAAGATATGTGGGTAGTTTGTCAAGAAAACATTTATCTTCTATTAAGAACTATGCTTCTGAGGTTTAATATTACTCGAATAACATCTATATTTATTGCTTGATGTTTTTTTGGATTCATTCAAAGTATTTTGATATTGATGAATCATGTTTTGTCATATAGGATGCACAATAAGATGTTGTATCATAAGTATTGATAAAAAAAAATTGAATCTATATTTTCTTTACATAAATCTGGTAATTTTATGTAAAATCTATTTGGCCATTCATATGATGGATTTCATTTCAATATAATTATTGGTTTTTTAAGTGTGCTTTGTATTGCTTGTATATATTCACTTTCATTCATTTGAAATTATGCTAAAAACATGTTAAATGTCATATATTGTTCATAGCATAGCCTTCCAAATTAGTGTAGATATGTATGGGGTTTTGATGGAAAAGTTAATTTTATCCATAGATGGTTGAAGGATAATTGTTCTAGGCACTGGTGGAATAGGTAAATTGCATTTATAATATTTTTTTTAATTCATCTTATAGATTTTATTCTGGTCATATTCATTTAGTTTGGATATTTTTGAATCAAGTATGTTAGAATCATAAGTTATATAGTTATCTATAAACATTGTAACCTTAGATTTTGGCACAAATTTTAACCATAGCATGAAATTCATATGTTTCATTATTCAATTTTGAAACATTATAACTGAAAAATGATCTTATAATTTTACAAAGGAATATTTATCTTATTATATCATTTTTAACATTACCTTTAATCTACGTGTAAAGTATTGTGTACACATGATAGGATCTTTTGTGAGTAACTATTATCAACTGTATTAAAATGTTTGCCTCTTTCACTCTATGTTGTTTCTAATGTTTATTATACAATTCAACCAATGCATTTATGATTGGTTCCTAAATATGTTCAGTATTTGATAATGTAACAAATATTATTTGGAGTATTAATTGGCAAATCATTTTAAATGTGTTTTTTCTTAGTCATAAATAATAAGGTGATTTCAATATTTTTTCTAGATTTTGTTTATACATGACATCTCTTGATAGAATCTTTGCTCATTTTAGTTGTCCTTTTATGATTCTCACCCACATTGTTTTAGCCACTTGGTTAGTGAAAATGTTAATTACTTTGAAAAAAAATGTAATATGATATGCAAATTCATGATCCATATGCTTTAATTCTAATTGAATAATTTTAGCATATGAAAATATCATTTTTATGTTTACCTCATGTGGGTCACCATAAATAAGATTTTAAAATTTCATTTATACAAAATACTTGTCTTTAAAAATTATAAGTGATTGATGGCATTCTGTTGGTCCAATTTGGATCATTTTATCTTGAAAGTCATACATGCATGTTGACCCTATGAACACATGCACCATGGTGTAAGTGGGAATATTATCCTAGTCTTCATGACTTTTCTCAATATGTTTTTAAGACCTCATAATATATTTATCGATATTATCATTAGTGTTTAATAGTTGTTTTTAATCTCTAATTATTTTGACATTTTGAGATCGATACAATCTCCTTTTACACAATTATTTTAAAGAACACATGATTATGTTTGGAACAACCCTTACTTTTTGGTATGCATTTTTGTATTCAAAATTTTATTTTAGATAAATATAAATTATGGATGTTTCATCTATTGAACATGGTAGTGATTTTTATATTATGTCAATATTATATGGTAATCGATAATTAAACTAGTTAACCTAATCTATGGTTTTGTGTATCCTAGTTGTTAATTTATTTAAAGAGAAATTTGTAATGATACAAGATGCTTATCAATATATGTTAACATTTGCACATACGTCAAAGTCATATTTAACTAGATTTGTTGAGGTGTTTCAAATTTGGGATAACTCCATATTGTAACACATTATTACATCTCATGCATATGTTTTTAATAGCTATATCATTCACTAGCATCAACTTTGCATATGTTTCTCTTTTTAATTATTGGAAATCTATTATGTTATAGCTGAAGTGTTAATGATTCAAAACTAAACATACATGTTTTGATGTGTCTTATATGTCTTATATGAATTTATTTGTTTTATTTTTTCCTTGGTTATGTGAAACACATTTCAAGATATGAAAGGATGTTACAATTTTCTTATTCATTGCATGGTTTATTATGTCTTCATGGTATTTTATAGATTTTATGAATTTGTTTGTTACATTTTCTCCTTGTTTTCATGTAATACATTTATGGATAAAAAAAGTTCTTACAAGTGTCTTATTTGATGCATGGTTTGTTTTTCCTTGATCATCCTTTATATTTTTTTTATGTGATTTTTTTGTTGATTTTGAGGAATATGTTTCAAATTAAAAAAAATTAGGTGTGTTATGTATTATTATTTATTTTTTATTGTGATTTGTAATGATATTTTCATTTTAACAATTATCTCGTAATGGATCATAGTGAATATGACTTGTGTACACTTCAAATAAGATTATGTTATAATTATTTATTGGTTGTAAAGAATTACCATACATTTTTACTATACGTGTGAAACTAGATGACCAAAAATGGATTTTTTTTCTATATAACAATATGGATATCAACTCAAATCAAAAGTCACCTCATTCAATGTTACTTTGATTAAAATTATTTTCCATATTTAAAGATATAGCTTTACGAACTATAAATTTTACTTCTATACTTTATTAATATATATCATAACTTTATCTCTATGTAATATAATGCCTTTCTATTTTAACACATTATTACATTATGAACATGATTTTGCAATGTAGTGACAAAGAAAGTGTATATCAAATTCCACATTTTTTAACTAATGAATTGAATTAAATAAGATTTTTTCATAATTGGGATTGCATGATGTAAACCTATATAGGTTATTCATTTAAATTTATTATGAAATGGTTGTCCAATATGATTTATCATCTATGCACATATTAGACAATTTAATAATCATAGATGGCATTATGTATTGACTAATTTTTTTGTAATATAGTTGTTCATAATGAGCATAAATAGGATTTTTATCATAAAAAAAGTGAATATTGAAGGATTTTAGATTCCTCATCAAATCGAAGGTAGTTGTTTTTTCTTGTGAAGGACCAAATGCATATTTCTATGTTTAGTCATTTATTTAGCCAATGTATACAAAATTTGTCTCCCCATAAACAATTTTCATTTTCATGAGAGTCACATGATGTATATATTCACATCTATAAAAACATGTTTCCCTATCATGTATTCCACGTAATATGAACAATTAATGAGGATCCAATTCTAGTTCATATGATTTAATTACACTTATATCACCAATATGTAAATTGATCAAGAAAGTGTCAATGGTTCCATTTCTTAGTTCTAAATGTGTATATTGAAAATGTAATAAAACACAAAATGTGTTAAAGAGGTAA
>JARHVA010003238.1:1350000-1352500 GCA_037957365.1 Torreya grandis
TCTATTGATCTAAGATTCAATGGATAATGCTATGTACGATCATCTAGATCTTTGGTTCTCTCATCATTGAATGCCATCATGCCATTAATAATAATCATGTGATTCTAAGGTTTCTTTGTTTATTGTGAGAGGACATCGTCAAGAAGCTAAAGAGTGTTGGAGTCATGCAATGAGGCCTCATTGTATTATCATGGGGATTTAGGACTCGAGATGCTTTAAAGTAGTAGGCATATCCCCAAAGGCCAAAACCCTTTGATGATGCCATGTGGAATCATCTTGAGAATCTGAGACTCAAGAGACTTGAACATAGTCTACAAGACCCCAAGTGATTAATCCCCATGATGATGTTTTATTGCATCATACCATGATCAATTTATTGATGCCACATATCATCATCTTAAGGATCTATGACTCGAAAGGATTTAACATAGTGTAGAAGACCCCAAGGGATAAATCCCAATGATGATGCCATATGGCACCCTGCTAGGGATCCATAAATTAAGAGGGTTTAACATAATATGGAAGGCCATGAGGTTTATAGCTCCATAATGATGTCATTGGGTATCATCCCAAGGATCCTTACATAGTAACGTTAAACATGGTGATAACTTTGAAAACACTCTAAGCTTAGATTCCTCACAATGATGCCACATGGTAAGATTATGATGACACATTTGAAACAACCCCCCCAGAAAATTAGAATCATGTATCAGAGTATAGTTTTGTATGCATGGTAGACCCAATACCTCACTTGCTAAGAAAAGTGATAATCATTCAATGTACTTATGTATGTGTAACCAAAATCAAAAGAGGTGAATTAAGGTAATTAGTTAGGGTTAACTACTCACAAAGGGTGTTATGGGGAAGTATGTTGCCTTTAAGGGTGTTAGTGGGGTTTGGCGTGTATCAATACATGCATAAATGGATAGGTCTCGATCACCATATATGGCTATCATTATTCCAAATAAGACCATTTATAGGTCTTTAACCTTTGGTAAATACCTCACTCTCCTTAGTGGGTTTCAATTTCACTCAAAGATGGGTAAGTAATTAACATCAGTTGAATCAAAAAAGATAATGCTAACAACCAATTTTATCATTTAGGTTAAATATGTCTTCATTAAGATTACAAGATATATTATGGTATTAAATTCATAATCAGATATTATTTTAGAAAATTAAATCATAAGCAACAACTAACAATGAATTTAACACATGTAGATTATGCTAAATTCACATAAGTATACATCAAAAAATGTCATTTCATAAAAGTTATCATAATCAAGAATAAAATGGAAATCAAGGCATCATAGGCAAGTCTCAGGTGCTACCAGCCAAGGTTTTTAACTACCTCATGGACTAAAGGTCACTCCACCATTACCAACATGTTCTATTTTGGTTCATAAAACACTCAATTAATAAGCATGAATGTCATTATACAATTAATGAACAATGATATGATTATGATCAATTTTGTTATTCATCAGCTAAATTTATTCAACAGCCTAGAATCAAATCTATGTTAATGATATTATATTTCCAATAGCCAATATGATATAATCAAATAAAAGAGAATTTAATCTAATCAAAAACATATTACAACCAAGATTATATTCCATTAATCATTGATGATACAATAAATTATAAATTTAAAGTAAAATAACATATTTGCTTCATATAACTATCCCATATACTCTAATATTTTCCATCCATACTTCAGTTCATAATTTTATTTAAATAAAGAACAACTATATCATTAACCATTCCTATAACAAAGAATTCATTAAAAAAATAACCTACCTTTGTACAACACCTTCCAAATATGATCAATATAATAGAGTACATTTTTTTATAAGAGAAAATATAATGTATGCATGAAAGAAATTGGTTTATAAATGAACTAGAATTAGAGGTATATAAGTGACCAATTTCTAAATAGTTAAATGCATAAAAAACTCATACAACTAGAAAGTGTCTTATACATAAAAATAATTTCCATCCAAGTTTCAATTGAGTGGAACCCAAATAAAATATTATTTTAGATATGTTATCCCTATTATATGTTCATGAACCCTAGCTTAACCTGTATGCACTCTTATGATAGTGGGTTGCTTATGTGTTTTGAATGTTGGATAGTACCCCTGATTACAATTAGGGACAATACTTTCCTCAATTTCCATGTTGTGCCTTGTTGTGAATCATTAATGAATTACAAGGTTAAGATTAACCTCTATGAGTGTGTGTACATGGGTATGCTAAGTGTGTATTGCTTGTTTTAGCAAATGAGGTTTGGATCTATTATGCATCCATTGTGCACTCTGATATGCAACTTCAAAAAGAAATTGGGGTTATTTCATCTGGTATCAGAGTAGTGTTTTTGATCTAGGGAACTCTAAGATTTATAGAATTTATATATGGAGACCAATGAGTTGTTCTAATCAGATGGATTTAAGAAGAAATTTACAAGACACTTAACCTTCATGTTGAAGGTTACAGTGTT
>JARHVA010003238.1:1360000-1372500 GCA_037957365.1 Torreya grandis
TCTTGTTGGCATGCCTCTTTAAATCAAAATTGATTTGAAGGTTCCAGCAAGTTGGTTGTAAGTTCACATTTAATGACATGCTATCGAATCTAATTTTGGTTTTGTCCTCTTGAATGTAGTTTCAAATATTTTATTTAACATGGAACCATCTAATCATGTTACTCATGTTCCTTATATGAATTCATTGTATGTTCTAAAATGTTGTATATGATTTCGGTAGAAGTCTCTAGTTGTTATTTTATGGGTGCAGTTTTTGCTATAGCCTCCTTAGGAATTCCCTTGAGTTTTTGTACTATTGGTCCTTAGAATATGGGCATACTCTTGTGTATGTTTTATTATCTTCTTTATGGGGGTTTTTATTTTAATTTAAACCTTATAAATAGCCTATAGTCCTACATTTTCGTTTTGACAGATTCATATAATTTAGGGATCACAAGAGGTTATGAGACCTCATGATGATCCCCTGAATCCCTTGTATTGATTATTGTCTTTAAATCAGTTGATAGTTACATGATTTATGGGGAATACTACTACCCTTATGGCATATTTTAGATTTTTAGAGTGATTCTAAGATGTCAATCAATTATTATATTATGTTATAGTTGCATGATTACTATGTTTAACTAATCTACCTAATTTTCATGTTTGATTGAGTTTATTGATTTTCTTGTTTGGCTAAGTTTACTTGTTGGTCCTTGACTCGATCGTGCATAAATGTAAATTACATGTGGTGATTTCTAGTTGAATATGATGACTTGGTGTGTACCCTTGATTGGTTTTATAACTTGTGTTGGTGGTGTGTCTTTGTGATGGGATTTCCTTTGGGTTCACTGTCTAAATTTCATAGAACTTCCTCCTTGACACTATATGGTGAAACCACCATATGGCTGATGGTTGGGGTGGTAAGGGCCAATGATGATGGGGATAATAAAGGTAGTTGGGAGGGTTTATCCTGATTGGTTTCTACTACTATGTACTTAGATGAATTCATAAATATGTGTATTGTGTTTGATAGTATTTATTTTCTACAAGTTATATCTTTATTAGCATAGAAGGTATAATGCTTTGATGTAGCATGATTAGTAGTTGTAGTTGTAATTACCTTCCATTGGATTTTGGATGAGTTTCATTGACTTTTTGTATTTTAAACTTATTTTGGATAGAGTTCCTTTTGGAATAAGAGTATAAGTTAATGGTTTTGGTTATGGTGTATTATGTTTTAGATCATTTATGCTTTTGAATACAATCTGTTGGATACCCTTAAAATTTTACCAAGATCATTAGTCGATTATTCATTGTCAATGTCATAGTGATACCACATTTTTTACCATTCCTAATTCCTTACTATTATACTACATTGTTAGCATGCTAGTGGTAATAACCTATAAATGGTTTTGGAATACTTAATGTATCAATAAATCAAGATGCCTTTTTATATAACTTCATTATGTACACTTGATGTGAATTGTCATGGTCATTTGAGCTTTATTCTAGGAGCACCCTTGAAAGGATAGTTGATTTCCAATTCTATCACTACATTGGTAAATTGTTTTTTATCTTCATTATCAAACATGTATGGAAATGATGTATGGTTTTATTTAATGTGATGTTATTAGTTATACAGCCTTGTAAAAATTATATATACACTCTATTGATTGAACCCTCATGGTATTGTTGGTATAAACATTGCTTAGGTAAATGGATTGATATATGTTGAGAGATATCTAGAGTATGTTATTGATATGAACAATACATAATTAATTTTGGTTTCTTGATGTGATCTTATTATGTTGATATAGACTTCATGTGGTCACTAAATTAAAAAATACCTTCAAATATATATTTATGTTGTAAGCTTGTTAGATTAGGAATACAATGTTATTCAAATGGATAATATTATCAATGGATAACTTCGAGTAGAGTTACAAAGGCATACAAATATGTTTAATTGAAATAGAAGTGTAAAACATGTTAACAAGGTAAAATGGGGTAGTGATTACCATTGATGTATTTCATTAGATCTATTGCCTTGGTATTTAGTCATATTTGGTATGTTTTCTTAGGTCATGAGCAAGCTAAAGACTGATTAGAATGATAATTATGAGGATCTGTACATTATAATATTTGAACATATTGCTAGTGTGAAAATAAGTAAGGAAATCTTGAATGTCTTTTAATATAAATTAAATGAGATGTTATTTGATACTTTCCCTTATTTCTATGCTTATATAAATGAAGTGACTAAAAATGTATATGAGGATTCCATTTTCATTTTATGGATATAAATATTAACTTGACCTCATGTTAGCTAGATTTCCTCATTATGTATACATGGTTGTTGTTATGTATTGGTTTGTATATCTAACTTGATGTAAACCTTGATAATTGTATATTTCGATAAGTCAGTTCATTTGGCACCATTGTGTGCTAAACAATAAGATTGATGCTTAGGTGAAACATGTTACTCTTTCATGATATAAATACTTAGTATGAGGTCCTATGAATTAAGAAAACTCTTTAATTAATTACTTATGTAAAATAAGGGGTTAATGTTGTAAAATTTAATCATGCACAATAAATTCCTGATTATAGAATTGGCTAAAATGTTAATGTGAGTGTGTAAATGTATTGGGCTAGTTTGCTTTTCCCACCTTAAACACCTATTGATAAGATAATAAATGTTAGGTATTTTATACATATACATGTGTAATTCCATGTAGTTGAGGTACATTAATTCCTCTTCACATCATTGTTAGTCTATCGAATTGGTTGCTTGACAATTTAGAATCAATTACAATGATTCAAGGATTTACCACCACTATATTATTACCTATTTAAGAATGTAGTAAGGTATGATGGTAGCTTAGTCTATGTACTTGGACCATGGAAAGTATGCTTAAGGAATTATTTAAATCATTATTTGAGATATGTTATCCTTGTTGTATATTTGAAAACCTTATCTTAACCTAGATGCACTCTTCTGATAGTGGATTGTTTACATGGTTTGAATGTTGGATAGTAATCCTAATTACCATTAGGGATAATGATCTCCTCAATTTTTCATGTCATGCCTTATTTTGAATCATTAGTGACTTATATGGTTAATATTATCCTTTCTAAGTGTGCATATATGGGTATACTAAGTGTGTATTTATTATTTTAGGAAGTGAGGTTTAGGTCCATTATGCATCCATTGTGTGCTCTGATATGCAACTTCAAAAAAAAATTAAAATTATTTCATCTAGTATCAGAGCAATATTTCTAATCTAGGAACTATGAAATTTGTAGAATTGATACATGGAGACTAAAGAGATGTTCCAATCAGGTGGATTTAAAAAGCAATTTCCAAGACACAACCTTCAAGTTGAGTGTTAAGGTGTTGGGTTGTATATCCTTGATATTATTTTTTTATGTGCATCACTCAAAAGAAATGATTCCAAGGAATATAGATTTTATTTTGTGTTAGTGTTTATCACCCCTGGCCTTGTTTTGGGTTAACCCTTCCTGAATTTGGTTGTATCAGGGCAAGTCTCATTTGATAACCATTGACTTGTATGGGTGGGTCAATGGGAGTTAGGTGATACAAGTTTCAATCATAGAATAGGGGAAATGATGCATGAGTGTCTATGGTTATCTTTTATAGGGATCCTTCCTTAGATATTTGGAAAATTATGACTTAGGGAAGATTGACGGTTTAACTTAAACCTAGAGGGCATAATAAGGTGTTTAAAAGGATAGAATTTTATAAATATGTCAATAAATTTTGAGCTTTTATCTCATGGAAGGGATTGAATCAAGATATTGGTAACCTATGAACTTGTATGGGCATGCTATCCAATGTTCATTCTATGGATGGTTTTAGTGGGGTAGATACATCCCCATGGGATGTGTTTCTTGTAGATAGCAAGACTACCCTACTTCCTTTTTATTTATAATAAACAATTATGTAGAAAGTTTCATGTAATGATATTATGGTAATAGTTGTAGTAAATAACCATAGATTTTAGCTTGGCCTAGGTGTCACTGTAAGTGAAATGGGGTAGAAATATGATAATTTAATTATGGTAAAAATGCCTGGGAAGTAGTGGCTCATCTAATGCATTAGACCTTTTAGTAAATTGAGAAGGTTTTATTATTCATGTTGTTGCTTGCTTAGCTAATTTCATCTATGATGTATCATATAAACATAAAAGATTTTGTAGAGCTAAAAATTATGCATTCAGCTAAGATATGCTTGGTTTTGTAACCTCTTTTGGGTTAATTTGGATAAGCAATCAACTTCATAACTCCTAAAGGGTTGAGGCTAACTAGTTTTAGCATGTTTATTATGATCTTGGATCAATTTTACATCTGTGACGTATGTTTTAGTTATGGATATGCTTGATTCCATGTGTATGTTGATTGGTCCTAGCTGGGTTATGCCACCCATAAGGATGTTCATTCATACTCAACTTATTTTTAACACCTATGTTGATGTCTATTAAGAAATTGGATATATCCAGCATCCATAATGGTGTTTATATAAGCTCTAATTTAACTTATTAATTAAGAGGAATTATGATTCCCATAATAGTGATATGGCACTCCCCTTGAGCCTTAGATAAGCTCACCATTTCCTAATTCAATGTTCAATTAAAATAGGCTTCTCCATTTGACCATTAACATGTTAGATTTAGTCGAATAGTTAAATATTGATAAGATTATATTTGGAATTCTATGATAAATCTTGGATGTCCATCTAATGTGGCTAAGGAATGATATCTTCAGAGGAATAAAGGTGTCTATCAAGCCTAGAGGTCCTGATGGGGTGAGTGTGATTGAATTGCATGAGCAAGTTAATAGTTTTTTAGACTGATTATATGATACCTTTGATGGGTATGTGATGTATTTTGCATGGAATCTATACTTTGGGTGTGTATTCAATCAAAATTCATCATGTATATAAATTAATCCTAGATCAAAGAAGATAAACCATACCTACACTTTCAATTAGGGATACACTTGTTAAGTGGGAGCATGACTAATATGGGGATCCACTAGACCTGATTAGGGGATCACTTGTCACAACATATCATGTTAGGAAGGTTTATAAAGCCTATAGTATAACATAATCATACAAAAACCCTAATGGATTCCTAAGGTTTAAAACATTCATTTATTCTAATAAGCAGAAATCTAATCTAATCTAATCTAGTGCACACCAAAGTCTATGACACAAAGTGGGGGTCAAAAATAATAAAACAAATAAACTAAACATGTATTAGAATATGTATACTCATGTTAATGTATACAAAATTATAATACATGGCATAATAACATAAATTCATTATCTATCTACACATACAAAGTAAAATTAAAGTCGGGAATACCTAGCTTTGAATACAAACCTACGGAGCCTTAATCTCTCCCTTGGCCATGGTGCTTCACAAGAGATTATTGTGGTATGTAAGGATAACCAAGATAAATCATCTCTAGGATACACAACCTATTTAATCATCCAAAATACTTATCCATAAGACAAGATTCGTATCTTAAAAAAAATTATGGAACCCTAAGTTTTATTGCTCAAGTAGAATGGCTAACAAGCAAATTTTTTCTCACACTTCTTCATTATTAATTCTTCTCTTATGAAATGGTGTTAAATGAACATGTATATATAGGTATATCTTGCCCTAAATCCTCTTTAAAATGTTGGTTATACAAGGTTGACCTAGTCAACCTAGTGTGTTTTTTTGGACAATTCACTAGGTCTGAGCTTAGTCAACCAAAAGGCTAACAAGCTAATAAAGTGAAAAATACCCCTAAACTATATTGGGTCAAGCCAATTGACCTAGTATAGCCAACTATCTAAAAGTATGTTAATGAAATAAAAGGAGGATGGGAAGAGAAAAAAATGATTGAAATGGGTAGGACTAAGAAGAATAAGCTTAGGGTAAATTATTTTAGGAGACAAGTATGTATATGTAAAGTGGAAAAAGGAACAAAAATATTATGAAGTACCAATAGAGACAAGTATGTATATGTCAAGTGGAAAAATGAACAATAATATTATGAAGTACCAATGGTCTGCCCACCCTTTTATTGGTGTACCCCTTAGGGTGTGCACTTAGAGAGATTGAGAATTGATGGGTTCTTATAAGATACAAAGTGTTATTGATCAATAAAAGTTAAAAATATTATTTGTATATATATACTCCACTTGAATATCATCACGTGTCATGTAAGTAAAACATGTGATGGTACTTTGAGAAAAGAACATAATAACACACAATGTTGATGCTAAGTAAGGTGTAGTAAGCAATAAATTAAGATAAAATAGAGGACAAAATTGAAAAACACATACCTTTAATTATCTTAGTGTTATAGATAAATAATTAGACTCTAAGAAATTTAAAAGTGTCCAATGTAGAGAACACTAAAAAAACCCAATAATTTAGTGAAAAAATAACCCAAAAATCTAAATTTTTGGAAGATAGGCATATGACAGTGAAAAATATTATATATGTCATAACAAATCAAACACATTTTATGGTTTTGAAAAATGGATGAGTGAAAACAAAGATATGGGTAAAACAAGGAATTGGAGGAATAACTAGGTAGAAACAACTAGGTCAACCGAGTTGACCTAGTAGGCTGAAAATAGTCAAAATCCACATTGTTGGCCTAGTAGGTGTGTCTAGACCTAGTACATTTTGTAGACTATAGACCTAGTATAGTTTTCCAGCTAATTCAAAAAGTCCAGAATGACAATTTCGTACTAAGGAGAGGAAAAGGAGATGGTTAAATTAGTGTGTTAAGTCAATGTTAAAATATATAAGACAAATGAATTACAAATGATTGCAAAACATAGTAAATCATATTTGGAAAGCATTTAAAATGTAAATGGAAAAAATTAATGTAGAACATACTAAATCACGTTGGGAAGCATGTATAACATAAATGACAAATCAAATATCCATAAAAGTAAACTTGAAGAAAGATATGTAATAAAGTGAAAAGTAAGTTCATGTAAGATAAGTAAAAATAAAACCATAAAGGACTAAAAACGAAATGTAATTACAAATGTGAGATCAACATGAAGAAGGAATATATAAATAGAAACATGTAATAGCGGAAAATGTCATATGTAAGATAAGTTAAGTCCACAAAAATAAAACGAGAACATGATGGAGAAATCTAAAATCAAAAGCTCTAAAGGATGAAAAATCAAACTTAGTGCTTGCTTTGAGATAAAATGTAAAAAACACAACCACCAAGTGATGTGACTAATATGACAATGAGATGGTGTGGTAAATAAATGGTGTAAGGGTGTAATCCCTAGCTACTCAAACATTTTATTTTTCTCTAAGGATAGATAAAATTGAAACAAAGTAATGATAGCATGTTTTTAAGAGGTGAAGAATATAGAATTTAAAGAAGAGGGAGAATAGATTTGGAGTCACAATTTGTCTATCAAGGGGGGGAAATAAAATGGGTGGAGGGGAGAATGAATGAAAAACCAAGGTAGAGGAGCTCTTTATTGAAGTCAAGATACTCAAATTAGGTTTTTCAAAACAAGAGGACTTTCAACCTTAAGGAATCTAAAAAACATCTATTAGTTACACAAGTCTTAGGTCGACAAACAAAGTATATAGATCATCCCATGAAGGCTATATGCATTAAAATTGAAAATGACCTACCTCCTCACAACATGTTTCATATTCTTTAGGATACCTTATAGAGTTGTTAGTCTAATATAAATATTAGATACTTGCGTGAGAAAGTAGGTAACACCATAGGGATTTTTTGGAAATGTCCTATTCCAATCTAGTGGCCTACCACACCCAAAATGGCCTAGGCTTTATGTGAGGCTAACTGTGGAGTTTGAGCTTCGATAAGAGATAGGATATGTGCTTGAAATCATGTCTTTTGGCATTATTTTAAATTTTTAGATTTGTATATTGCCTTTTATATATCATTGTCTTTTAATTCAAATGATTTAGCTTTTAACTTTCTAAATTTTTTGATGGATTTTTCTATTCCTCCTCCATATAGATTTGGGAATCCAAATATGGGTCCTAAATATGACTTTAATTTGAATACATGGGATAAGGTTGCTAAGAGAGAGAATATTCAAAGATCATGGGGTCTAAGAGTCTTGTCAATCTAGGTAAAATAAAAGTGTTATCTTAGCTTGGACCTTGTATTATCCAATGTGAAGTGAAATAAAAGGGGAAATCAAGAGGAATGACACATGGAACAAATTTGAATTACTTAAAATTTCAAAAAAATGATAAAAGGAAAAAAATAATACAATGATAGAAAACGGTGATTCCTTATCATAAGAATGAGGTAAATGGAGGAAAACATGGTAACATAGATTCTTGTACAAATTCCATCTATCAAAATAAGCAAAAGCTAAAGTTGAGAACAAAGATCAAAAACATGAAAAGATGGTAATTTTATGAGGAGGGTTGGGTCCTATCCACTGTCTTATACTACAACTCATAAAAGATAAAACCATAAAGGTGTCAAAAATAAAGTCTGTGAGAGAAAATGATTAAAAACAAAAAGATGGTAATTTTGTGAGGAATGTCAGGTCCTATCCAGAGTCATACAAAGTAACTCACAAAATAGAAACATAAGGGGTGAAAGAAGGGAATGCTAAAGTAGGTAAGAAATAATCATGAAACTACTAAGGCAAATAATGACATAAAACAATAAAAGAGATATATAAGGGCCAAAATGAAAATAAAAGCCAAATGTAATGTGTAATAAATAAATAAATAAATAAATAAGGAAGACAATGAAGCTTATAAAGCAAAATTAAAAGAAATAAAGTACATAAAAACACAGAAACATGAGACAAAAGGAACAAGTAAGATCTATGCTAACGTATGTATCAAAGATGAGCATGTGAAATACAAGTCCATAAGTCTCAAAAGGTTTATTGAAGTTAAATTTGTTTGATATTATGTATTGTAGAATAAGAGTGGGCATTGTAAGATGCCCCAAATGGTAATTCAATGTAGGGATGAGCATCATAAAATACCCCAAAGTCTAAAGGGACATGTGGGTGGGCATCACAAGATGCCCCAATATGTGAGTTGAAGTGAGGTACTATTATAGTACTAGAATGATTTGAATTGGGTTGGTAGGTGCATTCTAAGATAGGTAAATGTGTTAGTTTGTTAGATTTTAAGGAGGTTGAATGTGACATCTAATGTGTAGGAGAGGTATGAAGAGATAAAAGAGGTAAGGGAAGACCATGGATGATATTCTTCAGAGTAGGCATTTGAACTAGGTATTCTTTTGGTTTACATGACTTAATAGGTTAATGTTCAATAGATGCCTCAATATGTTTAAAATTGTTCATGTTAGTTTTCCTTTACTTACTGGTGTAGGAAGAAGGATCAACTGTGGTTTGAAAAAAATTAGTGGATGAGGTATAGGTATGATATAATTATTGTTGATCACTAGGTAGTTGATTTTGATATGAATGTGATTTTTGAGATTGAATTTGAGAAGCTTGAAGATAGTCTTGATAACATTGTTTTGTTAGAGTATCAAGATTTAATTGTGGACCAAGCAAAGAAAAAATAAGTAAATAGTGAAGATCATGATAGGACTCATGAGAATGACCTATAGTACCATGCCAGAAAAAAAATTATTAGGATTGTACCATTTCGGAGTAGTTTTAGAAGGATCAAAACTCATGGTTTTAGAGGGTGTTAATTTATTCTTAAGTTGTTATAGATTCAAGGGTGGGTGGGTTGGGTTAAAATAGGTTGAACTAGATGCTCCATTTTGAGGTTGGGGCATCTTGGATGAATCAATGTTATGAGAACATGATTTAAATGGTGTTTTAGTAATAATTTGAGATGGTTCAAAGTGAGTCATAAGAAAGTCTTGCCTTTGTGCTTGGTTTAAGGCTTCTTCTAAAATTTCAGGTGAAAAGATTCAAAATTTATATTGAATTGGAGGTTTAAGAGTAATAACAAATAGTTGTAAAAGTGTATAATCATTAATGTTATGGTCCACTTTATGAATAAGAGACTTCCATTATGTGATGAAAGTTTGTGCAAATTCATTAGGAAGTTGATTGGAATTAATGAAATGGCTAAGGTAATTTTCAAGAAGATCATCATGTTGGAATTTCTTCGCTAGAGCATTAATTAAATCTTATAGTTGTGAGATGGAATGTATAGGAATTTGGTTCTACCATTCAAGTGCATCACCAACAAAATTTTTGGCTAAGATCTTGGTGGTAGAAAAGGTGTTATTTTGGATCGATTCCTTATATAGATTACCAAAAGACTTAAAAAAGATATTACGGTCCTTAGTCCCATTATATGTGATAGTTGGAGAACTGTTTCCAATATATATGGATGCAATGAATGGGGATAGAGGTTTACTTTGAATATGTCAAAGCATTTTGTTATTTATTGCAGGTTGAGGGATGATATTCCCATTGGCATATCTAAGAGGATGGATAAAATTTTGATTTTATTGAGACATGATGACTTGAGGTGGTTGACTAGTCATGCTTAATAAATGTTGTTACATGTTCATCATTTGAGATTGATTGGTTATTTGCTTGATGTTCAATTGTTTTATGACTTTCACAAGAAGTTGAGTTGTATCAATACGTGGGTTGGTGTTTGTAGGAGGGGTATTAGTGTTGATAGGAGGAGGATTTTTAGTGTTTGTGGGAGGAGGATTCTTTATAGGTGGAAGATTCCCAACATCAGTGTTAGTTGCCTTAAGTGTGGTAAAAGAATAAAGAAGCTTAGTAAATCCATCATTATTGGTAGGAGTGTAACTAGTATTATCATAAAGGTTTTCGAATAATTGAGAACCATATAGATTATCAAATTGATTGGTTTTAGCCATGTTACTTTAGGAATTGATAAGACTTGGTGATCTTGTTATGGGTGTAAAAAGAGGATTATGAACATTGGTTGTAAGGGTATGAGTGTTGATAGGAGAGAGATTAGTTGGTGGAAGATTCCCAAAATTGGTATTGGAAAGAGGATTAGGACAAATAACCTCAACTGCATTATATTATGTAGTGCTTGGTTTTTGTTTAGGAGAAGAGGAAGAAATAAATTAGATGTTTTCATTTCAAGTAATGAAATGAGTGATATTATTATCCAAATCCTTGATTATGTAATGTTCTAGGCTAAGGGAAGGATTAAAATATGTAATAATGATGAAATAAGACTAGATAGCTACACAAGGAGAATAAAAAGTGATATAAAATAGTACATAGTTAACTAGGTCAATCTTGTATAGTGAACAAACACTACAAAAGGTATAGGGTCGACTGGGTCGACCCATTATAACAAACAAGGAAGATGAGAAAGTTTGTAAAAATTTGTGTATTGATTTTTTTTTTTTGGAATGTAATATAGGAAAGAAAGAGCTAAAGGAAAATACATAGTCAATTGGATCAATGTTGGCCCGTGCAATTAAAGCACACAATACAAAACCTTGGACTAACACTAACTTATGCAAGTTTTCTCATCGACAATTGAGCAAAGAGTAAGCAATCAACTTGAAAAGTAAAGAGATAAATAATTGGTCAACCTGAGTGTTTATTAGATTATTAAAATATTAAAATATAATTTTAAATGTGATTGGAAGTTAGATATAAGTAAGGTACTAGATAACAATATAGGGATGGTTTTAAGTAGTTTGTTGTAAAACCAATTGTAGTGTTAATGATACAGGCTTGGTATTGGGGCCTACCCCTCACTTCAAACACTATAGTGATATGGGTGTCAAGTGCTTAGCTAAAATATACAATTAAACATGCTTTATACTTGACCAAAGAATCATGTTGGCTTCCCCTTTGGTGATCAAATATAAGTAGGTTGGCCTTGTGTAGACAAAATGTTAACACGCTTGTTTAGATTATATTATTTGGCCATGTGTGCATAAAATATAAATAGTGAAACTAAAAGGTTAGTTAAAAACCCTAATTATACTATGTGAACTATTCTAAGCATACAAGCAATAAGAAAAGAAAGGTGTGAGATAACTACTAGTAGATATAAGGTTAATTACAACTTGAAACAAGGTATAGTGTTGAAACTATATGCATAAAATACAAAAAAATGTTGATAAGGTCAAACCTATACTACAAAATCAAGGTTTGAAAATTAATTGGTTCGGTAGGGTTGCTTTAGTTAGTTTAGATAGCACATAGAACATAGAACTAGGTCGGCAGGGTCGATCTAGTTGACTATGCACGGGCAGTTTTAAAGACTAAAAACTATAAAAGAAAATATATAAAATAAATAAATAGAGAGGTATAAATGAACCTTGGTGGATCATATATGAAAGGAATAAATGTCACTATTGAATAAATTTGAAGTATATTTGAGAAACCTACAAACTGGGTTGATAGGAATGATCAAGTTGTGTAAGAACCTATTATAGAGTGATAAAAATGTACATGGTCAACTGGGTCAACCTAGTAGGATAAACTAGATGTTTGAAAGGATATAAAACTATAT
>JARHVA010003238.1:1382500-1400000 GCA_037957365.1 Torreya grandis
TGTTGGCTTAGGTCATGAGCACATTGAAAATTGATTTGAATGATAATTATGAGGGCTTGTATATTATAATATTGGAATAAATTGCTAGTTTAAGAATAGAGAAGACAATCTTAAATCTATTGTACTATAAAATTATCAAGATGTTATTTGATACTTTCCCTTGTTTATATACTTATATAAATAAAGTGACAAAATGTATATGTGGATGCCATTTTCATATGATGGATGTAAACATTAGCATGCCCTCATGTTGCCTAGATTTCCTCATTAAGTATACATGGTTTTTGGTATGTATTGGTGTGTGTATCTAGCCTGATGTAAACCTTGATAATTATATGATTTTAATATTTAGTTCATTTAGATTTGTTGCATATTGAATAATAAGATTGGTTCATAGGTGAAGTATGTTACTCTTTCATGCTATAAATACTTAGTATGAGGTTTGATGAAGTAAGATAAATCTTTAATGAATTCTTTATATAAAATAAGGGGTTAATATTGTAAAATTTAATTCTACACAATAAATTCTTGATTATAGAATTGGCTAAAATGCTAATGTGAGTGTGCAAATGTATTGGGATAGTATACCTTTTCCACCTTAAACACCTATTGATAAGATAATAAATTTTAGATATTTTATACATGTGTGTGTGTGTGTGTGTGTGTGTGTGTGTGTGTGTGTGTGTGTGTGTGTGTGTGTGCATGCGTACACACATGCGCATGTGCTACCATATATTTAAGGTGTATTAATTCAACTTCCCATAATTTTTATCCTATCTAGTTGGTTGATTATTAATTTATAATCGATTATAACCATTCACAGATCTTTCACCACTATATTATTACATATTGAAGGATGTAGTAAGGCATGATGGTAGCTTTATCCATGTAATTGGACCATGGAAAGCATACTTAAGGATTTATTTAAATAATTATTTGAGATATGTTAGCCCTATTATATGTACATGAACATTAGCTTAAGCCATATGCACCCTTCTGATAATAGGTTGGTTATGTGTTTTGAATGTTAGATAGTACTCCTGATTGCCATTAGGGACAATGTTTTCCTCAATCTTCATGTCATTCATTATTTTGAATAATTAATGACTAATAAGGTTAATATTAACCTCCCTTAGTTGCATATATGGGTACACTAAGTGTTTATTTCTTGTTTTAGCAAGTGAGGCTTGGATCTATTATGCATCCATTGTGTACTCTTATATGGAACTTCAAAAAAAAAATTGGGGTTGTTTCAAAACACCAGTAAAGTTCATTCTAAGATAAATCCAATCTTTAACATATAATAAAAATCAATCATTTAAACAGTAAAAAATTCCCAAATTGATTCCAACTTTAGCCTAAAATAAAAACATATCGTGCAGTGACATAAAAAGGGTGACATGACCATTTTAACAATATACTCAGTTAATAACTTACTTAAAGGAGCCATTAATATAAAATAAAAATCACCATTTTAAAATATAAATAAACTAACTCATTTTTCTTATTTCAATAAATAAAAACCAAATTATATATTCAATTAAAATTGGATGTCAATACCCATCTAAAATAATACACTCAGTTTAAGAACCAAAATGAACACACTAATATATATTTAAACTCAATGTTTAGAGTTAAAAAAATGCATGAAGATAAGTTGTTAAATCTTCAACCCATTATTCAAGTAGCAGAGTCAACAACCCAACTCGGTGAATCAATTTTAAACCTATAGAGAGTTAAATCATGCATAACTGCACCGTTAAGTGAAAGATGAATACATACAAGCACAATAACAACAAAACATTCTCCAAGCCAAATATTTAAACATTTATATATATATATATATATATATAAACCAAAAATATATTTAACTAATTTTGTAAGTTCATATGCCAAATGAAATATTGACTCTATTGAGAAGTAGATACTCATTCAGGAGTCCTAATACTTTTGGTTGTGTATGCAATCTCAAAGGATAATAATAACTAGAAATAAATCTAAGAGGCTTACCCAGAAACTATTTGAGAATAAAACAACACAAAAATGCTTGTAAAGATAAAATCAGATACAGTAAACCTTTATTCTCCATGAAATAGTCAAAAAATATAAAGTAATCCCATATAAAACCAAATAAGAACCTCCATAAATTTTTCTCCATTATTTTCCATCTTCCTACCTGCATATGATCCAACCATCACCAGCTAACTCCCCCACTCCTTCCATCCAACTCCCCTACCCCATTAAATTTTTGCATTCATTATGAGGAGAGATAAAGCCTCCTCCATTGCCACTAAACAACTCCCAATGTAACCCCCACAAAATTCTCATAGATTTAATGGTCATAAATGACCATCCATTAAATTACAAGCCATTAAATAATTAAAATAATAAAATTAAATAATAATTTAAAACATAATTAAATGTTTAATGCCATTAAAACCAAATAATCAATCCTTAAAAATATACCAAGTGACTTAGGTAGTAATCCATGTGTTTGGGGGGGTGTTATGGGTAGGTCTAAGTAAGTCTTTAAGGATTCCATATATAAAGAAGAAAGAGTCCACATTGATTTCGAGTGGTGACTCATTTTGTGAAGGAGAGAGGAGTCCGTAGTGGACCAATATAAATAAAAATAATATAATCAATCAACTCAAAGATAATCATGCAAAAATAAATAGAGGTATAATATGGTACAAAAAATTAAATAGGACAAGGTATGATTGACAACATAGTGACATAAAAAAAAATCAAGGTTTTCTAATGGTAGTAAACAATAAAAATACATGAATACCTATAAGAACTCATTTGACTACCAAGAAGTCACTTCAATACCACAATGTACTGATGCTAGTATTAGCCTAGCTCATGTATAAGTACCTATAACCACATAATATACATCATCAATATTTAATAAAATAATTGATAATCAATTACATAATTATACTAAAATATGGATTACATAAATTAAGCTTTATAATCATCATGTGCATAAATCAAAACATGCCAAGTCAGCAACATGTAGTCAAAATATCACTACATCAAATCCAGCCATATAGTCAAGATAGGTAAAGAAAAATAGAAGTCAGTTATACATTAGTGACAACAATGTTTAAATATTTTATCAAATCATAAAAAGGCAAGGCTGTAACATCCTCCCTACCTTAAAAGGGAGCCATCCTAATGACTAGTCAAATAGCCATGTATAATGTTCCCTAAAAAGATGAGCATATTTCCAAGTAGTGTTTCTTTTGGTCCATGGGTTCCACTGAAACAAAACCTATTGTATATCTCTATTTTGTATCTTAACACTAGAATGGTCTAGGATTGTCACTAGTTCTAACCAGAGGTTTTCCTCTTCCATGACCTATAGATGTTTCCAATCCAAAACATGATATGGATCAAGTATGTCTTTTATTATCAAGGAAACATGAAATACATCATGAAACCTTGGTAGTGAAAGAGGATGAGTCATCCGATAAGCAATAGGACTAATATTCTCCAGAATGTCGAAGGTCTAGATAAAACATGGATCTAGATTAGAAGTTTTACCAAATTTTATTGAGCTTTAATTTAGCTTAATACAAAAAAAAAATCTTTGTCACCCACATTGAATTTAAGTGGATTCCTCTTTTGATCAGCATAACACTTTTTCCCATTAGAGTCATGTTTATCATATTCTAGCAGTAACTTAGGCCTAGCAACATCTCTATTTTTTAAGAGATCCTAGCCAAGTGGACTTCTGCACTTACACCCATATAGAGCTTCAAACAATGCCATCTTAATTACAGAATGATAGGAATTATTATATGTAAACTCAAAAAAATGGAAGCAATCTTCCTACTTAGTTTTTTGGTCTACGAAATACATGTGTAGCATGTCCTCAACTATCTACTTGAGCCTTTTAGTTTGACCATCCATTTTTTGATGATATTAGGAACTAAAATTTAATCACATTCTAAAGGCTACAGTCAAAGTTTACCAAAACCTTGATGTTAACAATTTGTCATGGTATGAAATTATTAATTTAAGTATGTCATGAACTCTAGCCATTTATTTCATAAAACATTCTACAAATTTGAAAGCGTCATTTGTTAATTTTTTAGTAATGAAGTGGCCAACTTTAGTGGCCTTATCAGTTACCACAAGTATGGTATTATGTTTGATTCATGATTTAGGTAGCCCCAAAATAAAGTCAAGTGAGATTACAACCCACTTTTCTCTTGGAATATCATGAGGGTACATCAGCCCTCTAGGATGGCAATTCTTAGCCTTAACTTGTTGACATTTCAAGCATTTTTCCATAAAATTAGTGACATAACGCTTCATTATATGCCAAAATTAAAGCCTTTTTCAAATCGTGTGTCATATTTGGGACATTTGGATGAGCATAATAAGGTGTTGTATGCACTTCTTTTAACATGTAATTTCTTAAGTCACCCAACTTATGTACATAAATTCTATTTGTATGCCTTACAAGGCCATCTATTTCAACAAAAAATTAGTAAATTTATTTTCTACAATCTTTTTAACCAAACATGCTCTTACATCATGGCATAATTCATTTACAATCTATTACTTTAACACAACACTTCTAGAAATTTCTTACAGAGCTGACAAGGCAACAAGATACATGTGTATGTTGAGTTCATCAACCACATGATTATCTTTACCTTTGATATATTTTATGTCTAGGTAAAAATTGCTTAAAAATTCTAACCAACTACATTAGCATGCATTTAAATCATCTTGAGGGAATAATTATATAAGGTTTCAGTTCTTAGACATTACCTTTAAAGGTTTTTCCAGTAGAAAATGTTTCCATTATTTAAGTGCATGAACAGTGGAAGAAAGATCCATATCATTAATGGGATAATTTTTTTCATTTTATTTGAGTTTTCATGATTCATAATCCATAAATTTACCCTCTTGAATTAAGACACCACCATATCCTTCGTTAGAAGCATAAACCCATACTTCAAAATTAGCATTTGTGTCTAGAATAATATGAATAGGTGTTATTAGCAACACTTATTTTTTTTAAATCCTCCTCACATTGAGGGATCCATATGACTTTATTTCCTTTGTGTTATAAAGAAGTGATAGGATGGGATATGCTAGAAAAGTTTTCAATAAAGCACCAGAAATAACTAGCCAAGCCAATGAAGCTATGCACTTCATGCACATTTATAGGAGTAGGTCAATCCTGAATGGATTTTATTTTTGTTTCATTTACAACAATGGTATCCTTATAAATAATGTTTCCTAATTAATGATTTTAATATTCATAAAATACACATTTGGAGAGTTTTACATACATCTTATGTTTTCTTAATCTTTGTGAGACTAACTGAAGGTTTTGATCATGTTCAACATAATTCTTAGAGTAAATGAGAATATCATCAATAAATACCAGCACAAAAGTATCCATAAAGTATCTAAACATGTTATTCATAAGGTTCATAAAGGTTTTAAAAGCATTAGTTAATCTAAATGGCAGTATCATGAACTCAAAATTTCCATACTAAGTTCCATAGATTATTTTATGAATGTCCTCTTCTTTGATTCTAAGCTAATGTTAGCTTGATCTTAATTCAATCTTTCATAAGACTGTAAAACCTTTCATTTGTTCAAACACATTATCTATCATTGGTAAAAAAATATCATTTTTTAATTGTTACTTTATTAAGTAGATGATAATCAATGTAAAGTCTTAATGTTTCATATTTATTCTTAATAAAGACCACTAGATCACCCCAAAAAGATACACTCAACTAGATGCTTCTACAATTCAAAAGTTTTTAAGTTATACCTTTAATTCTTGCATGTCAACCACACTCATGTTATAGGGAAGTTTATATGGAGAGGGAGATCTAGGCATTATATCAATTAAAAAATCAAATTCATTCTTAGGTGATAATATAGGTAGTCTTTCGAAGAACACATCTATGAATTCATTAAAGATAGGAAAATATGTGTGAATTAGTTCCTTTTCTTTGTGTAATTGTTGCTCTTAGACTTTGTAAGGCTTGTAGCCCTTCCTAAAACCCCTTTTTAGTTGCAAAGTTAAAATTTTCTTTCACTTTTCCATCCCTTGAATACCTTGTATTTATACAAGTTGGCCAAGGTCATTAATACACTACACTCTTTTTCCAATGTAATTAATCATATCTTAGTTTTTATGCAACCAGTCTATTCTAAGAATGTGATCATAAGATCCCAAAGGTGTGAGGAACATATTAACCTTGGTCTTGAAGATGCCAATGTTGGAAATATAATTGTCATTGATGTCAAAAGGGACTTTATGATCATGTCATTGATGTTGAAGATTGAATATGGTGTTTAGAGGATATGAAAAGGAATCTATTAGAAGTTAATGATGATTGGAATTCTTGTGTACATTAGTATAACTCACTCAGTTCTTTATATTTATCATCTAGACATTTTAGGTCTATCACAAGAAAAGATGAGAAGGAATTTTCCTAACGTCACCATTACCATGTGTAAACAAGTATGGGGGAACTCATCATATGGTTTTAATCACATTAGTCACTATTTTTTATGCTTTATATTTTAATTCATGTGATGAAGTGTGGTAGAAGATATGTGAATACAAGGTTGACCACTTAGACATAAATCACTAAGTTTATATACTTAGACAAAATTGTAAAAGGGTTTAGCTGATCCAAGTAATCATATTGATGAGTTCAAAATCTAGGCATATGGATGTTTGTAGATAAAATGATTATATGGGTTTGTTAATTTTTGTGCTTAGTTTTTATGTGCAAAATCTTAGGTCACACAATATAGTGCAACAAAATATATGCTTGAAAATAGTATGGCTCCAAGATATTTTGGCATAATCAAAGTGCCTAATTATCTTTATCGAAGTGTCTACTTAGCTAAGTAGAGGTAAAGATTAAGATTTTTAGAAGATCTAATATTAAGTGGATGATCATATAAAGAAGACCTAATGGCATGCAGAAGCTCATATCAGGAAGATTAACAAATGGATTTTAAAGTTAACAAAGCAAAAGTTCATAAGGGTAAAAAGATCAAACAAATAGTGTGAGCCTGTTAGGGATCAACCAATTGAATACATTTTAAAGTTGAGCCATTTAAATATATATTATGAGATCATGATGGTAAACACAAGATTAATGATTGATATTTAAAAGTATGTTCAGTCTAATGGTTAGACATAGGAACATGCAATTAAGCCCTATATCATGACATAAACAAGGAAATTGATCAATGTAATTGATCAAATATATATATGTGTGTGTGCATGTGCATCAAAACTAAATTCCATAAAATGGTATAGATAGTAATGAGATTAGGAATCATGATGATGATGCATGAATTTGAGACATGGGAAACTTATAGTTTAAGTCATAATAAACTAAGTCCAACATAAAGTGTGATGTGTTTGTAAACAAGTGTGAAAATAAAAAAAATTGGAACCCTAGATCAATTTTATATATATATATATATATATATATATATATATATATATATATATCTGTGTGTGTGTGTGTGTGACATCTAGGACATAGGCAAAGTGAGATGGAGCTATTGCTATTGAGCAAAGTCAAATAGAGAGAGATGCATAAAGCAAGAGAAGTGAAGTGTGTCGAATAGAGACACATATAGATATAGATACAGAGGGGTAGAGTGTAAGAAAGGCATAAATAGATTATGCATAGAACATGAACAATTACAGATCAGAACTATAATATAAAGTAGAAGGATTAGATTCATTTTTGAATCTATGTTATAATATTGATTTGTAGCTTGATATAAGAATTTGATAGGTTGGTTCCATCAAAAAGGTTTAATGGGTGCTCAAATTAGGGAGTGGGTGCTTACATATATTTTAATCTCTTAAACAAGGGGATTAGTGTCTCCTTATAGTTGGTGCCCTTAAAAATTCTAAAAAGTGAGGTTCCTTATTGTGAGGTTAAATTATAATAGTAGATTCTAGTAGCTATTATCATGGTGGTTTTTCCCATATTGGGTTTTCCATGCTCTATCTTATGTTAAGTGTTTCTATGTGTGTGTGATCTCTACATATATTCTTAATCTGTAGTGAAAGGTTTCAAAAAATACTAAGTTAATTAATATATTGATTTAAACACCACTCTTAGTATCTAGTTGTGTTCCAATAATTGGTATTACAGCCTAGGTTCCTTTGAGAATACTTAAACAAATCAAGTATATCTTAGAACAATGAACACAAATGTCTAGTCAATAAGGATCTTAATAAAAAACAATCACCTCTCTTTGATGGATCAAACTATACATTTTGGATCATAAGAGTGGAAGTATGTTTATCCTCATTAGGGTTTGATTTATAGATGTTTGTTGTGAATGGATATACAACCAATACTAAAACTCCTACTAATCAGGCTACCAAGAAAGCATATGAGAGCAATGTTAAGGAAAAGAATGTTATTCTATGTGGACGATCTAATTCATAGTTTGTCAAAGTGGTGCATTATGAAAATACATAAGATATGTAGACCAAATTCAAGAGAATTTATGAAGAAGATGACAAGGTAAAGCATGCCAAGCTAAAAAATTATAAAGGTAAGTTTTAAAGCCTTAAAATGAATGAGGAAGAGAAGATTGTAGACTACCTCCTTAGGGTAGATAAAATAGTCAATGAAATCAAAGGTCTTGGAGAATGAATGAAAAAATCAATCATTGTCAAAAAATTATTAGGATATTTTCCATCAAGATATGATTCTAGATTCTATACAATACATGAAGCAACAGATCAAGATAAACTCATTATTGATGAGTTACATGGAACCTTCACTACTTATGAGATGATAATTGGAGAAGTAGATAATTTCAAGAGAGAATTTGCATTCAAAGTATTTAGACCAATAAATGCAAAAACACCTACATCTAGATCTAAGGAGACTGATGAAGAAGAAGCCAACTTTGTTAGAAGATTAAAAAGAGGATATGTAAATTACAGAGGTAAGTTACCTTTTAAATGTTTTAATTGTGGTAAAGTAGGCCATTTTTGTACTAAGTGCCTCACTATAAAAAGGATAACTCAGACCGAGTAGAAATTAATAAAAAGTTGAAACCCTACTATCCCAAGAAAAAGAACTCCAAAAAAAAGAAAAGCCTATACATAAAATAAGATAGTCACTCAATGGATGATAGTGATAGTTCTAATGATGATCATGACTATGCGTTTATGACTGAGGAAAAGAAGTCCTATTCATGATAATAGAATCATCCTCAATGGATCAAAAATAAGTTGAAGACTCAAATGAAGAAGATGGAGAAGTGTATCTAGATTGTGAGCTCATATTTACTTTAGAGTCAAATGACAATCTAGTAAAAGAGAGCTCAAAATAGAAGAATCTTGGACAAAAAGAAATTTAGAATATGTTCAAAATACTTGAGAATTTGATGAGATGGTAATTAAACTAAATACATAGGTAAAGGAGGCTAAAATATTAGAATATGTAGTCAAAATTTAACTATGATCTAAATCTAATGAGTGTATGAAGTTAGAAGCAGAGATAGTGGCTTTGAGAAAAGAGCTTGAAAAGGCAAAAGGTTAACTAGATAAAAATTTGAATTTGATATAAGGATTAGACATTTTTGATTAATTGACCAACTCTCAAAAGCCTTCAAAAGAGAAATTAGGGCTTGGTTATGAAAAAGGAAAATGTTCCACAACAAGTAAATCTACTAACCTATATGAAAATTTCAAAGCAGGAGAATTAGGAGCAAAGAAAGAGAAAGCTTACAAGGACACAAAGATAGACTCAAAAATAGTTGTTGTGAAGAAATCTAAACCTGAAAAGAAGCTTGAAGAGAATAAGAAGACAAAGGTTGCTACTGCATATGGATACACCAAAGTGATAGACTTGAAGAAGCCAAAGTTTAGAAAAGCTCTTCATGTTGCACTAAAAAATGCTATGACCAAGTATTCCTCATCTTTTGATGATTATTTTTATACCTATAATTAGTTTGGTCATATGGCTATTGATTTTAGAGTTGTACCTAAAAGGAAAAAAAAATCAGTAGAAATGCATTTGCTCCCTTGTTAGATACAAATGTAATATGCTATAATATCAATAATTTTGGTCACATATATAAACAATGTAGAACTAGCTTTGTAAGATCAAAATTACATAATGTAAATAAATACGTGCATCTAAGTTTGAACAAAGGTTCACAAGATTCTAAAAAAATCCAAATAAGAAACCTAAGGATGTGTGGAGAGTAAAAAATCAATCTATGATTGCTTAAACTCCACTCCATGTCAACGAGTAAAATTTGTGGGTGATAGAGAGTGGTTGCTCAAATTATATGACTAGTGACAAGATAAAGTTAACCAAATTGAGAAAATGCATGGAAGGATCTATCATGTTGGGAGACAATAAAGTAGTAAAGATCAAATGTAAAGTAACCTTGAACATAGATTGTAAAATGCCTACATATGGTGTCCTTTATGTTGAAGGATTGAAGCACAATCTACTAAGTGTTATCCAAATGTGTGATAGTGGATATAAGGTCAAATTTGATTAAAAAGTCTAAAATTTAAAGAGATCTAGAATAATAGTTGTAGAAGGAAAAAATATTGAAATAAGTATCTATAATCTTGTTGAAGTGAATTGTAATGGCCACCTAATAAGAAAGATTGATGAGAGTTGGTTATGGAATAAAATAATGGGTCATGTAAACTTTGTTAACCTAGTCAAATTAATCTCAAATATGTATGTTAGACACATGCCCAAGATAACAAAAACCTATAGACACTACTTATAAGGAATGTCAACTAGGCAAGCAGACAAGAGTCAAATTTAAAACAAATGAGTATGCAACTACAAATCCTCTAGAATTAGTTCATACTAATCTTTGTGGTGTTAGTAAAACAAGAGGGTCTAAAGGAGAGATAATTCATGTTATTTGTGGATGATTAATTAAAAATGACTTGGGTAACCTTTTTGAAGGATAAATCTCAGGCATTTGAGATATTCAATATCTTTAGAGCCATGGTAGAGAATGAGATTGGATGAAAGATCAAATTCTTAAAATCTAATAAAAGTGGAGAATTCATGTCAAATGATTTCATAGAGTATTATGATAAGCATGGGATTAAAAGACATTACTCTCCAGTACGGAGTCCACAACAAAATGGAGTTGTTGAGAGAAAGAACATGACACTCAAAGAGATGTCTAGAACAATACTAAAAGAGGCCAAGTTACCTAATGGATACTAGAGATAATTAGTCCAAACAACAATACAAATCTTGGAATGAGTTCAGCTAAGGGTAAATAGTGAAAAAACACCCTATGATATATGGTATTGAAAGATTTACTCTTTTAAATACTTTAGAGTGTTTAGAAGCAAATGATACATCAAGAGAAAAGAGGAAAAATTGGTAAGATTTGAATTAAGATGTGATGAAGGAATATTTATTGGTTATTCCACTCAAATCAAAGCCTATTTATGTTATAATAAAAGGATACATGAGATTGTATAGAGCACCAATGTTAAGGTTGAAGAAGGCATGAAACATGTTAACCCTAACAAGGGAATCAGTTTTAAAGAGTCATATCTTGAAGAAGAAGTAGATAATGAAGAGGCTAAGAAAATGAATGAAAAGGCACCTACAATTTTTTTGAAAAGGATCATCCTAAAGAATAGATAATTGGCAATAAGAATGAAGGTGTTTAGATAAAGAGAAGAGTTGCAATGAACAAGGATCAAGTAAGTTTTTCTCTAATTTACTAAATTAAGCCTAAGAGCTATATTGAAGCTAGCAAGGATGATAATTAGACAAAATGCATAGAATAAGAACTAAGTCAAATAGAAAAGAAAAAAACTTGGCAATTATTTCTAAGTCCTACAAACAAGAATGTGATAGGTACAAAATGGGTCTATAAAAATAAGCTCAATGAAGATGGAGCTATTATAAGGAATAAACCCTGATTGGTGTGTAAAGGATATGCAAAAATTAAAGGTATAGATTTTGAGGAAACATTTTCTCAATTTGCTTTATTAGAATCCATATTACTGTTTCTATCATTCTGTATTTACAATAAGTTCAAAGTCTATCAAATGGATGTTAAGTAACCTTTCTTGAATGAGAACCTAGAAGAGGAATTCTATATTAAACAACAGAAGGTTTTTAGTTGTCATAGGAAGAAGATGATGTGTATAAATTAGAGAAATCTCTATATGGTTTAAAATAGGCACCAATAACATGGTATTCAATATTGGTCTAGTACCTATAAAAATAAAGTTTCATCAAAATATGCATAAACAACAATTTATACTTCAAATTAGAAGGTGAGAATATGTTGATTATTATTCATTATGTAGATGAAATCATTTTTGGTAGTAGAAATAATAAAATGTGTAAATAATTTACCACATAAATGCAAAGTGAGTTTGAGATGTCTATTCTAGGATAACTTTCCTCCTTCCTTGGTCTACAAATAGCACAATCTGATGAAGGGATATTCATATCTTAAACTAACTATGAAAAGGAAATGCTCAATAAATTTGGAAGAGAAGATAGAAAAATAGTTAGTACTCCCATGATAACTACATGAAAAATTGAGTGAAGAGGATGAGTCCCTTGATACAAATCAGATAATGTATAGATCAATGATAGGTAGCTTGTTATACCAAACTACATCAAGACCAAATATCATACAAGTAGTGTGTATAGTTGATAGATTTCAGACTATTCCACAAGCATCACATGTTAATGTAGTGAAAAGAATATTTAGATACATCAAGAGCACAATTCACTATGGCTTATGGTATCCTACACGTGAAGATTTCACTTAGATTATACAAATGTTTATAGGGCAAGAAGTGTAGATGATATAAGAAACACTAGTGGTGGTGCATTTTACCTTTGAAACATTATTATTTTATGGCTAAACAAAAATCATGAGGGAATTACTCTTTCTAGAATAGAATTAGAGTATGTAGTAATAATGTCATGTTGCACTCGAGTCTTGTGAATGAAGCAAACACTTAAGGACATCAAGATAGAGTACAAATCACTAATATATATTATTTGTAATAATTCAAGTGATATAAATATATCAATAAATCTAATGATGCATTCTATAAATAAGCACATCTCAATCACATATCACTTTTTAAGAGAGAAGGTTGCATATCAAGAGGTCATAATAGAATATGTGTCAACTAAGAATCAAATTGTAGACATATTCACCAAACCTTTTCCCAAGGAATAATTTGAATATCTAAGACAAAAGTTAAAAGTGGTGGATCATACACATCACTAAACCTTAGTGATAAGGCATAAGTCTAGTGGGGGTCTCATAGAATCTTTATTAATCCCTAGAAGAAGAGAGAAAAAGAAACTTGGGTATGTATGTTATGCAAATTTCTAATGAGTTGATGGTTGCAATTTTTTGGAAAAATCATTTATCTAATAAAGGGGGAGAAACATTTAGACAAATAGTCAGAAATAATCCCTTTGTCATTGATGTCAAAGGGGGAGAGAAAGTGTAAATGCTCTCTGTAGGAGAATAATAGTGAAATGCCCTCTACAAAAGTTAGGAGAAAAAGTGCAAATGTCAAAGAAGAAGCAGAGTAAGTGTTCAAGTTGAGTATTAGGAAAATGTGTCATTACCTAAAGGGGAGCAAGTTTGGTATGAAAATCCATATTTCATACTCATTAAAATCCAATGCAATCAATGCCAAAAAAGGAGAAAAATATTAGAAGATCATAACATTTAGTTTTCCATCAATGAAAAAAGGGGAGATTGTTCAAATATGATTGTCATTGATGCCAAAATAGACATTATGAGCATATCATTGATGTCCAAGATTGAATATCAAGGTTAGAGGATATGAAAATGACTCTATCATAGGTCAAATATGATTAGAATGCTTGTTTACATGAGTAAAACTCATCTATTTCTACATATTGATCATCTACACTTTTTGGGTCTATGACAAGAAAAGATGATAAGGCATTTTGCTAATGTCACCATTTCCATGTGTGAATGAGTATGGAGGAGTTGGTTATATGATTGTAATCACATTATTATTTATTTATTATGCACCAAATTTGAAGTCATGTGATGAAGTATTGTAGAAGATATGGGGATGCAAGTTTGTTCACGCAGACATAAATCACTATGTTGATATACTTAGCCAAAATTGTAATAGGGTTCAACATAGCCAAGTAAGCATATTGATGACATAAAAATTTATACATATGGAGTTCTATGGATAAAATTATCACATGATTTTATTCATTTTTATGCCTAATTTCTATGCATTAAATCTTAGGTCATATAACGTAGCGCAACAAAATATATGCTTAAGCAAAGTATGGCTCTGGGACATTTTGACATTATTTTCCAACACTTAATCAAATTTATAGGTTTTGAGACAAAGGTGAATAGGCACTTTAATGATGAAATATCTTTCACATATGAAGGATTCGCGAACATGTGGATATATGGATAGGATTTCAGATATAAGAGGATCTTATGCACTAAATTACATGTCATGTGACTAAGTACAATAAGAGTTGTGTAGGTGCAAATTTAGCCTTATAGGCATATTGAAATGGTCTCCATAGTCAAATATGCACAAGATCTTGAAAATTTGTCATGCTTTTACAAAGATCATTTATGGGCATTTGTAAAGAAAATAGATAGAAGACATGTTTTGGTTTTTTCAAGAGCATCTTGAATATATGGTCCATAGGTTTAAATGAGAGAAAGAATGAGCTCAAAAGTGAATTATCTTTGTTCTCAGACAAAATATGGTTTTTTAGTTAAACCATAAGGGTTTAAGTCATGGTTTCAAATAGGATTTTCTATTTTAATGTTGATTAGATATAGTCTAGACCCGATAGCTTAGATTATAACTTAAGCCTTTGATGTCATTGTAAAACTAGCCCTTTGACCTAGCAATTATTGGCTCATGTAGTGATCAAAGGACTTAATATTTCATAAGTCATAAACTTTATATTTATCTCAGCTTGATCAATGGCTATCGCTTAATCATATGTTGAAGATATAATGAAGTGTATGAAATTAAATTTGTTAAATGGACCTCCACTAGTGCTAAGTTTCACAATCATGAAGCTTGCACAATAAATCTATGATGTAGTCTAAAGTCAAATCATGAATGAGCAAAGTGAGGATGCCAAGTGTCTCAATATCAAGAAATGAAATACATGTATAGAAGGAATGTGCTTATGCCAAGTTTAATATTATCAAAAGCTAAACAGATATAAAGATTGAGCTTGTTAGAAGATTTGATGGTGGATGGATGATGGTATAAAGAATATCCAATGGCATACAGAATCTCAAATCAGGAAGATCGATGGACACATTGTACAGTTGACAAAGCTAAAGTTTATGTGTAAAAAGATCAAATGAATACTATGAGCCTATTCTAGATCAATCAAATGGGTATGTTTTAAGTTGATCCATTTGAATATAGACCATTAGATCATGCAACCAAACACAAGATCAATGATCAATATTTAAATTTATGTTCAATCTAATGGTCAAATGCTAGAACATGTAGGAACATGTAATTAAGCCCTATACAATGACATAGATAATGAGATTAATTGATGTAACTGATCAAATCTATATAATTATGCATGTGTATCAAATCTATAGCCCATCAAATGTTATAGATAATAATGAGAAGATGAATCATGATGGTGATGCATGAATTTAAGATGTAGGAAACTTAGAGTTCAAGCCATAATGAACAAATTCCAGAATAAAGTGTGATGTGTTTAAAAAAATTGTGAACCTAGCCAAAATATGGAACCCTAGATCAATTATTTATATATATGAAATATAAGACACATGCAAAGTGAGCTAGAGCTATTTCTATTAAGTAGATTTAAATAAAGAGAGAGGTAGAGAGAAAGGGAAATGAAATGTGTCAAATAGATACATATCTAGACACAAAGATAGAAGGGTAGAGTGTAAGAAAAACACATAGAGATTAGTGTAGAGCATGAATATTTATAGATTAGAAATTAACATAGAGTCTAAGGATTAGATTCATTTATGAATATATGTTATAATTTGGAGTTGTAGCTCCATACAAGAATGTGATAGGTTGGTGCCATCAGAAAAGATGAGTGGGTGCTTAGATTAGGGAGTGGGTTCTTCCTTAGAGTTAATGATCTCAAACAAGGCAATTGGTGTCTCCTTAGTGTTAGTTCCCTTAAAGATTATAATCAATTAGGTTCCTTGTTTTGAGTTTGGATTAGAATAGTAGATTATAAAAACTATTCTCATGGTGGTTTTTTCCATATTGGGCTTCCCATGGTATATCTTGTGTTATGTGTGTGTGTGTGTGTGTGTGTGTGTGTGTGTGTGTGTGTGTGTGTGTGTGTGTGTGTGTGTGTGTGTGATCTCGGCATATTGTCTTCATCTACATTAAAGGGTTTGAAAAGGACTAAATATACTAATTCACCCCCATCTCAATATCTAGTGGTGTTTCAATAGCGAAGATCAGTCTTAGCTTAATCCAAGCATTCAAGAATAGGTTCCCTTTTCTAGTACCAAACTCAACTTGCCAACCTTCTCTTATCAATATATGTTCAATTTTACATTATTATTAGTAAAAGGATATATAAAATAGTTGGTTGCACCTAAAATAATTGAAATAGTTAAGGGAAACCCATTTATAGTACCTCTCATTTCAATTGGGGTATCCTTCAAGTCAACATTTTGATTATCAATAACAACATATACATTATAATTCACTAATTGGCCTCATTTCAGCTTGGGAAACTCATTTTTATAATGGTTTTCACCACATTCCCAACAAATACTAAGTCTAAATAAAGCTACCAGAATAGTATTAACACCTGCATCTAATCCACATTGGTTGTTTTGATGTTGTTCCTTATTAAAATAACTATATTTAGATCATATATGAGACATGAAATTTATATTCTGATTAGAAAACTTTTTAAACTTATTATAATTACCAAAAAATTTGTGATTGTTGTCTAATTTTTAGAAGCTCTTGTTCATGGGAGAAAGACCTATAGATTGGTTCATCTTTAATTTGAATTTATACTTTTACTTTTAATGAGAATTCTTTTTTTCTTCAATTTTGTAGGCTGATTCAATCACTATTGCCAAAGTCCTTGATTTTTTCATATTTACGTCATACATTAAATTTCCTTAAGCCCAAGTTTGAATTTAGTGATCTTGGTTTCTTCATCATGAATATAGTTTACATCCTGACTATAAAACATGTTTTACTACTTTAGAAGCCAAAATTTAGTGATTTTCTACTCTTTATAATTGGATTTCAAGTATTATTTTTGAAACTATGTCTCAAAAACTAACCAAGTTAGGTACATGGGTTAATATCTTTAAATGTCACAAAGATGATTCCACCAAAATGATATGGGACCAACTATTTGATAATCCTCCACCCTTCCTTTCACATTTGATGACATGTTATGCAGGTTGAAAT